>BJCO01817879.1:0-17972 GCA_018326465.1 Flaveria floridana | reverse complement strand
ATATATATATATATACATATGTATATATACATATATATATGTGTATGTATATATATATGTATATATGTATATATATATGTATATATGTGTATATATATATCTATACTATCTTAATAAGCAAATGAGAAGGGCAAGGATGTCTTTTCACACAAATCTCTTAAATTTAAGAGTTGTACAATCATTTAAGCACAACTTACAAGTATTAAAGCCAGTAGATTGGGTTCTGGATGTTTTCAAAATTCAAATACACCCCAATCTCAAAATTCAAGTACCGACGGTGCTTCTAGCGTAAATCCACCTCTACCGCTTGATAGCCTCATCGAAACCCTAACCTCACCACTCATCCACCGCTTGATAGCCTCATCGTCGGCTTACTAGCCGGTGGAATTTGACGTCTCCGCCGGAGTTTCGCCGTTCTGTTGCATCACGCCGGACGCATTGCACATCACAGCGCCGGAGATGATTTGTAGGTTCAGGAAACGAGTACCTTAAGTTTCATGGATGCTCATATGCCGCCGGCTGATTTGCAGGTTCAGGAAACGGAGTTTCGCCGTTCCATTGCAGATCACAACAAGTTTTTTTGCTATTCTTTGCTCTTTATCTCTTTCATATAATGTATGAGTATTTTGTTTTGGGTTTCTTCTTTGCTCTTTATCTCTTTCATTCGTCAAAAGTAAATCTACACTTTGAATTAGAAACTTTTTGGTTCATATCTTGTGTTTCGTTGATTATACGGTCCATTAGCTTTCTTTATTTCTGCAACTTTATGATCTGTAACGATTAGGGGTTTTGAAAAGGTTGCTTATATCGTTAACGATATTTGACGATTTTGTACTGAAAAGATTAAGTGATTTCTACCATTAACTGTCATAATCGTTAATTGGTATTTGAAAATTAAATCATCATTATGTGTTTTAGTGAAATCAAGTTTTGCCTTTTAGGGTTTATGTGGGGAAACTGATTTGTGTTTTGTGTTTTGTGTTTCGCAGCCCGAAGAATCCCGAAGTAACACGATTTGCTGTTGAAAATATTTGGCTTCTTGAACAACTTAAAACGTAGATTCAGTACTTTTTTCTAGATTTAACCACCAACTTACACTTTATGGCCACTAGCTACTAAGTTAAATTATTTTACATACTGTAGCAAACAAATAACAGGTTCAACCAATAGCAGTTTCTTTCTATAAAATTGTTGATGTGACATCTTATTTGACTTATATTTTGTGCATAATTCCCCAAGATTGTTTAACAATATTTCATGTTATTTTAGATTTCAAGATTTCTATGAAGAAGGGGAGAGAGAAATGTTGTTGGCCGAGGTGTCTGAATTGTGGGATCAGGTACTATCTATGTTATTTCTCTAGCACACTAAAAGATTTCAGCATTTTCTTTTCTATTTGCAAGTAATTTTTAATTTTATTTTTGTGATAGATGGCTCTCTTTCTTGATGAAAGTAATCATATGAATCTGAGTAAAGAAAAGGTAATCTTTGATAATTGTTATGAATTCACTTCTCATATTTACCAACCATTTTATAAAAAATAAGTAATATCTTGGCAAATGACAACAGGAAGCTGCAGAAGACAATAAAGTAATCAACGCTATTCAATGTGAGGTTGTTTCTTCTTCTTTAAATACAACGAGAATAATGTATGTGCAAGCTGCCAGAGTAGTCAACCTTTTCTATGTATATCATTATGGACAAAAACATGCCCAATGACGAAAACAGCCTTAATTCATATGATATCTACGACGACCTTAAACTATAACACGTTGACACCTCATCAAGCTGACATGTTTTGAAACAAAATTCTGCGATGTTACAATGGCGGTGTTTAAGTGATTTAATGTTACTGAAAAACATGATTTTAGTGTTATTTGAAACAAAATTTGTGTTATTCGAACCACATAAATTTGAAAGAAAGTGTTTTTTGCAACCCTTTTGTTCTTTAATGTTACTAAAAAGCATGATTTTAGTTTTTTGACTTTATAGGTCAACTTTTTGTTCTTTGGGGTTAACGTGTTATTTGTTTACTTCCAAACACATTATATTTGTTAAAACAACTGACCAATATAATTTATTTGTCTGCATGTTTATTTACTTATAGAATTTACTATTTTAAATTATAGAATTTACTGTTTTTAATGTAGATCTTCAATTTTTAATGTCTCATCTAGCACTAAAAGCAAGTACTCTCACTAATGCAGTTGTTGCAGCAAGATTGGCATCCTGCCTGAGCACTACTTCAAGGAGTTGCAGGTCTCTTTCATAGGGTACACTTTGTCGTACCTCTCCCAGCCTCTAATACATTTATGCTATTTTACTGTGAGTCTATGTGTGTTCCTTCTATGTGTTCCTCCCTCTATATATGTTATTCTACTATGTTCTTTGTATTATGTTTCTGGATCTTAATCAGAATGTTATGCTGCTATGGATATGATTCTAATTACTCCTTATTAATTGTGTTAGTATTTGATTTTACCTTTTATGGGGTGAATTTAAGTGATTTAAATTTATGTTAAAGTCTCAAACATGCAGTATATGATTATATGTTAATCTTTAGTTCACATTATAAGCTTTAAAGTAGTATTTCCTTATTAATTGTGTTTGTGTTTTGTTTTGAACAGCTATTGTGCTAGATGTATGCTGATTTGAGCTTTAAAATATCTGTTGTTCAGAGGAGGAGAAGTAGGATTAACGAGAAATTGAAAGCATTGCAGACCTTGGTACCAAATACTAACAAGGTATGTGTGATTGAAATAGATGAAAGAAGTATAGATGACTTGATGGTTTTAGTTGTTTATTTTGGTTTTTTGTTTTGTACCACAGACTGATAAGGCATCTATGTTGGATGAAGCCATTGAATATTTGAAGCAGCTCCAATTGAAAGTGCATGTAGATTGTTTCATCTTGAATCTTGATGTGCAACATGTTGAACTTGAACTCATAATATGTTTGGTTTGGTTGGAGTTGAAGCGTTACTGCATTAGTATAGCATCTGATAATGTTTGTTGAGTTTGTGTGGTTGATTTGGTGTTTGTAGGTATTGTTTGTTGAGTTTGTGTGGTTGATTTGGTGTTTGTAGAGGGAGCTTTGACTGTTTGGCTTCTACTGCAATTTATGGAATTATACATTCCATTATTGGAGGTCAACCTTTGTTGACTTTAGGTGTTGCAGAGCCTAATGTTCTTCTGTACACCTTTATGTATAACTTTGCTAAACAAAGGCAAGAGTTGAGGCATAAGCTATTTCTTGCATGGTGTAACATCCGGAAATTTCTTTCTCTGAAATGTCATGCGACTGGAGGCTCAGGCGCATGGATATCAGGCGAGTGAAGCTTTATACGCATGGAGTCGCACGACTGGAGCTCCATACGCATGGCAATCGTACGACTGAAGGTCCAATCGCATGAAGCCCAGGAGACTGAAGTGCCTACACGACTGAAGCTCGGGCGACTGGACGAGGGGTATTTAAGGGAGAGGGCAGCTCTTACCCTCTCCCATACTCACAAACGTAGACAGAAAGAGAGAAAAGGGCGACAGAAGAGGAAAAAAAGAGAAAGGCATGATTCGGGCGTGAAACTTGTCGAGCAACTAGAACAAACGAAGCTCTTCACCATCTACTTGCTTACGAGAGTTTCTAGGACCCCTCATTTACATGTTTTCAACGATTTTGGGGCTGGATCACATATAAAACCCTATTTTTGTAAAGTGTATGTTTGACCCATTTGGGTGTAATCATGTTTAGTGTGTTTAAAGTACGAATTAGGACTTGTTTAAGTTTGTATGATGTCCTAGTATGAATCCCTAAGGTTTGGGAGGGATAATTCGGGTTTGAGATGAGTTTAGAAGGGTTTTAGAGCTGTATGTCGCGGCTGCAGTTCGAGATGAACTCCAGTCGCTGCACAGTTAGGGCTAGGCGACGGGATGGTCAATCTTATGACTGAGGGATGACTGAGGTTCATTCGGACGACTAAGGTTCATACGCACGACTGGGACTCAATCGTACGGCTGTAGGTTCAGTCGCACGATTAACCATACGACTAAGGGTCCAGTCGCTTATGTGCTCAGTCGCACAGGTGCATTCGTACGACTGAGGAACTAGTCGCATAGTAGTCCAATCGCTAACGTTCAGTCGCATGGAGGCCATGCGACTGAAGCATGCTCAGTCGCCCAAATAGAACCGTTGAGGCCTTCGAGGTTATGTTGGCCAGGATGATGATGTTGCAGGCTTATGTATAAAGCATGATATGTGTGTATGACGCCATGCATGATGATGTGTGAATGATACGTATGTACGATGCCTTGCATGATATTGTATGATTGTTATGTATGTGTTCCTTATGATAACGTATGTAAATCTTTCCATGACTTTACGTACTGTGATAACGAATGAAGGAAGTATTATGTAACGTAAAGTGAAAGATAATAAAAGAGGAACATGACGATGAATGCATGTATTAACGAATGAATGAATAAATGAGAAATATGATGATGAATACATGCATTAATGAACGAACGAACGACGTCTTGCAAGCATTGGATAAGGTGAACTGGTCCTTCTCGGTGATTGACCATATGTATGGTGCCTCTACCGCTTACCTCTAGTACCGTGGCATACGCTTTGCTGTTCATTTAATGACTTCGGCCCGGTAGCTAAGACTGATTGAGGTATAGCATAGGGTAGTGGTACAAAAGATTTCCAATGTGCAAGGAAAGATGAAACGGGGTCCTTGTCATTCGACCACAGTAATCCTGGCTGCGTGCTATGAATTGGGTAAAGCCTGACAGGATATAAATGAGAATTTAATGATAAAGATGTAACGAATGAATGATGAAGATAATAATAAATATTATCTGTATATGTGTATGATGTATGTTCATGAACGAAATGTTGTAATGAACGAACGTAGCGGGATCCTTGTCATTCGACCACAGTAATCATGGCTGCGTGCTATAAATTGGGTAAAGCCTGACAGGATCTAGATAAGGACTGAAAGATGATGATGTATAACGAATGAACGAATGAATGAAGGAGATAATAAAGATATTATCTATGTGTACGTATGATGTATGATCACGTATAAAGGAAAGTATGGTTTTAATGAAAACGAAGTAACTTTTTTATAAAATTAGAACTCACTCAGCAACGCTGACTTTTTATGTGTTTCCAGTTGGCAGGTAGCGTTGCTGGGGATGGCACGTGGTGGCTACTCAGCTCTTTTGGGATGGCATTCTCCTTTTGATAATGCTGCCATATTTTATGTTGCAATCAAGTGTTCCTTGAGGATCCCGATAGACGGGATTACCTAAGGAACCTTCTTTAAATATAGTTTTCAATATATTTGTACTAGAGGTCACTGTATATGACCATTTTGGGATTGTTGAGGATTCAGATAAGCGGGATTACTTAAGGAATCCTCGGTTTCATATGCTTCCGCAACAATCCTAGTAGAGTTACGTAATGTATAGAAAGTATGTGTTTTGTAGTAATCAACAATGTAATGCATTGTAAAAGCTTTTATGATGAAATGAGAACGTACTTCTTATCTATTCCGCTGCGTTATTCTATTTAGTATATGTAAACGGTATGTTTGAAGTGCGATGAATGACCAACTGTGAGGTGCCCGGGAACGGGGCCTTACACATGGACTGGATGGTGAGTGTGTTTCTCTTTTGGGTTCATTTGTTTCATATTGTTAATCGTAATTGCATACATACTGAAGGGTGTTCGTTTCATAACTAATAATATATTGAGAACCGAGAGAATTGCATAATAAAAGTGTACCTGTTGCATTAAAATATGATACAATGGCTACGTAAGCTCTGATCAGAGACAGGCTTATGATGCTGAAGGGAAATCAGGAATCTCAACGTTAGTTTTGTGGTCTTTAATTATAGATTATGGTATTTTTATACTGTTTGGCTTTGGTTGGAACTTGGAACAGCGCGTGCAGACGAGAAAGATTGTTTAACCTTCTTTTATTTCTCCTATCTTTTATTTTAAAAACATACACTTGTGTATATGTATTGTATTAACGAACTATTTCTATCACTTGAACAAATTATAATATAAAAAACAATATTAAAAAAATCGGCCTAAACCTCGAAACTGTTTAAATATGTCGGTTTAGCTGATCAACATTTGCTTTAGTGTTTCTTAAACTGTGCTTTGTAGTTTGGCTTAAAATTTTTAAGGTGCTTATGAACTGTACTTAGGATTTGACTAAAATTTACAGAGTGGTTCATAAACCATTGAAACTTATTTGAAGCCAACGAAAGTTGATTGTTTTTTTCAATTTGAGATTTATATAATTTTGTGTTGACAATAACGGTCTACCAATGGATTGATAAAATGCAATTACCTTTTCTTATTTTTTTCTGTTTTTGTACTACACATATATGTTATAGTACACATCGTGCTAGTACATTTACTAACAAAAAACGAGTACCGCATTGTAAATTGTCGATGCCACCGCATTGCGGGGGTCCCCAACTAGTATATAATATATATATATATATATATATATATATATATATGTATGTATATATATGTATATATTTATGTATATATATATGTATATATATAGATATATATATGTATATATGTATATACATATATATAGATATATATATGTATATATATAGATATATATGTATGTATATATATATATATATATATATATATATATATATATATATATATATATATTATGTTATGTTGCAATTTATGAAATGTGACATAAATAATATGTAAATAAAAGAATTTTTTTTAAAAGATTAGAGAAATAAAGAGGAATAGGGGTCGGCCCATTCCTCTTCTTTTTCTCTTTTGTCTTTTATGTTTAAGGCTTTTAGAACATGCATTGGAAGTGTGTATCATGGTTTTGTAAACGTATATTAAGTGTAAGACACTCAAGGCTTACACACACAAGACACATAACATTATCAAAAAGCTAAAAAAATACTCTCCCTTCCTCTCTCTCTTTTCTGGGCCAAGAAGAAAGAAAGAAAAAGGTTTTTCAATCTCAAGTGTTAAAGAAATCCTAGCAACGAAGGTGTTTGTTGGAAGCGTGAAGGGTAGTGTAACACCCGAAATTTTTGTCATGGTAAAGAAAAAGAAAACAATAAGGAAAGGAAAAAATAAAAAAATATCTTACAAGAAGAGAAAAGGGATTAAAGTGGAAGGGGCAAGATGCAAATAGAGGTATGTTCAAAAAGAAAAAGAAAACAATAAGTGGAATGGTATGAGTGAGCTTAGAATAAGATAATATGATGTTTGGGACTGGAAACAACTTAGAGGTATGTTCAACAGGTTGGTCATGCGCCTAAGTAAGTCCCATGCGCATAAACTTTGCCTTAGAAAAGTTTAAGAGAACTCATACGCCCAAACAGTACCCTATGCGCCTACTTATTTGCCTTAGAATAACTAAGTGTCGGTTATGCCCTAAACGGTAGTTCATGCGCCTAGAATTTTCGCTAGAAGCCTAAGTGCTAGGGTTATGCGCCCCAATAGTGTCCATGCGCCTGAATATCTCCATGCGCCCAAAACAAGATGAAATGTCTAAGTGTTGAATCATGCGCCTAGGGGGCTCATGCGTCCAAAAGTTGTGGAAATTTACTAAGTGCAGGGATCATGCGCCTAAACAAGGGAAATGTGCCTATGCAGTGCTCATGCGCCTGCTTAGTTATCATGCGCCTAAATGACTTAGAATATTTTTTTAAATTTTGAGAATCTGTGATTTTAGGGTTTTGACCCTAGTTTGGCTTAAGGTTATTATAAACTTATTTTATGCATGTATATGATTTGTTCTTATGTTCCTTATGTTATGAAATATTGATTTGTGGCTTTAAGTGGTGTGTTTATCATCATATATGTAAAGTATTATCATTAACAAAGTGAAAGATTAATGATAATGAAAAGTGGAACATAAATGAAAGAATGAAAGACTTGCAAACAAAATTAATGGAGGTGCACGACCATGTTGTCGTTAGCTCAACTATGATGCGGGTTAGCTACCCCAAAGGATGCACATAGGGTCAATCATTAAGATTGACAGGGCCCCTGTAGCATACCCTAGGTGACTAGGTCAAGGTTCGTGCATAATGTTCAGGGTCTATATATAGACCTCAGGCCCATCATCAGCTTCATGCACAATGTTCGGTGCATTGCACATTAGTCCGGAAAGAAAGTGAAAGATAATGATAAAAGTACAAAATGAAAGAATGAGCATGGTAATGAATGAATGAAAGAAGATATTACCTTGTTGTATGCACGATGTATGCTCACGTACGAAAGTAAAGGAAGTGTTTTATGAAAAAGAGTATTTTCATATATATAAACTATTCAAGGTATTTTAACGCTTTTAAAACTAGAACTCACTCAGCAACGCTCACTTTATACATTTTCAGTTGGGAGGTAATTATTGCTATGGATTGCACGCAGGAAAGGCTACTCGGTAGGGCAAGACTTACATCTGCTCATGATTTATAATTTTGTTGCTTTGTAATGGAGTTAAACAATCTTTTGTAACTGATAACAATTTTGGGTGTATTGCTTAGCAACAGTTTTTATTAATAAATGGATGACTTTTGATATTACTTCCGTTGCATTATCTTATGAAAATTATATTAATATGTATGTGTAGTGCTATGAATGACCAACTGTGGGGTGCCCAGGAACAGGGCCTTACAAGTTGGTATCAGAGCCAAAGTTTAAGAGAATTACGTAAATATTTTTGAAAAAAAACCTAAACTTAAACTGAAAATGTGACGAATGGAGGGATGTTAGCCGGAGTAGCTACGTGCCATCAGGTATTTCTTTCTTAAAGTTAATTAGTATTATATGTGTGTGCTATTTGACTTATGTGTTCTTAGCAGATTTAGATGCTGATGTAGTTAGGATAGAAAATGCTTGGGGAGTGAAGAGTAAAGTAAGTGGCTAATCACAACTGGCCACTGTAATTAGAGACTTACTATACTTGACATAAACTGAGCTATTACATTGAATGATTGTGTTAGTGTTTGAATCATATAGGGTTTAGGGAATGGCTGGGTGAAAATCTTCGAAGCCTTCTAGAGGCAGAGGTCGTGGTGGACGTGGTAATGCCTCAGCTAGGGAGGCAATTGCTGACGAGGTGCACTAAGTGATGCAGACAGTCTTACCGTCTGTAGTGACAGAAGTTATCAGGGCCGTAAGGAATGAGGAGAGGAAGGAGAAGGAAGATATGAAGGGGTCAACGGGCAAGGAAAGCAAAGGGGGGGAGGAACAACCTGAGCCTAAAACAGTGTTGTTCGACAATGAGGAGGATGATTCAGTGGGGGTGACGACAAAGGGATGCAGTTATAGGGCATTCTAGAGGTGTAAGCCCCCGACCTTCGATGGCAACGGTAATGCTGCTGCCGCTCACCGCTGGGTGAGGGAGATGGAAGTAGTTTTGGAAATCAGTGAGTGTCGTGAAGACTAGAAGGTGAAGTTCGCCACTCACTCTTTTGCTGACTCAGCACCGTGTTGGTGGGACAATATTGTCCAAGTTGAGGGTGCCAGGGCCATCTGGAAGATGCGATAGAAGGAGTTGAAGAAGTTGGTGATCGAAGAATTCTGTCCTCACCGGGAACTCGACAAGACCGAGAGGGAGTTCCTGCAACTTGAGGCGGGAATCATGACCCACCAGCAATACACCACCAAATTCAACAAAATGGCAAGGCTGGTGCCGAATCAGGTGACACCGGTATCGTGGAAGATCAAGCGATACATTCATGGGTTTCTGGCCGACATACGTAGGCATCTGATTGCTGCCCGACCGGGTACTTTTCGATCAGTTGTAGACCCGGCGGGTAGGATGTATGATGAACGGGAGGAGACAGTGGTAGAAGTGAAGAAGGCAGGTGGCGGTGATAAGAATTGGAATAGGAAGAGGTTTGGGCGTGGTGGTTTCACCCCAAACAACAAGAAGACGAGGGTAGATGACCGCCGGTTGGCGTCATCATGTTCGGGACCGAGGAATTATGGTAAGTGTGGGAAGGAGCATGCGGGTCAGTGCAGGTTGGGGCTTAATGTGTGCTTCAAATGTGGAAGGCCTGGCCACATTTCTAGAGACTGTAGGATGTCAAAGTGTTACACCTGC
This sequence comes from Flaveria floridana, assembly GCA_018326465.1. Taxonomy (NCBI): domain Eukaryota; kingdom Viridiplantae; phylum Streptophyta; class Magnoliopsida; order Asterales; family Asteraceae; genus Flaveria; species Flaveria floridana. The sequence goes on along the minus strand of BJCO01817879.1, from coordinate 7,846 downwards.
GGTGAGGAGGGCCACATGAGCAGGGACTGCAAGAAGCCGAGGGCGGAGAGCTCTGGGGCAAAAAGGAAGCCAAAGGGAGGGGGACAGAGGGTGAGCGCTAGAGCCTTCATGATGACCCAGAAGGAGGCCAGAGAGGATCCTGATGTCATGTTAGGTATGTTTCTAGTAAACCAAACTTGTGCCTCTGTGTTATTTGATTCTGGTGCTAGTAGGAGTTTTATTTCTGCTGCTTTCTGTGCTAAGTTGCCTGTTAGTAGTAGAAGCATTGATGAGCCATTTGATGTAGAAACTTCTATTGGTAAGTCTACTAGAATTTCTGATGCGATAGAAGACTGCGACATTGAACTAGAAGGCCATAGGTTTCCTACTAGGCTATTTGTTATGCCCCTAGGCGGATTTGATGTAGTACTAGGGATGGACTGGTTAGCAGCCTATCAGGCGAACATCATGTGTCGCAAGAAGATGATTCGGTTGACTGCCCCCGATGGAAGTTTGGTGACGGTTTACGGCGATCGCGTTACTACGGTTCCGAAGGTGATTTCAATGGCGGTGGCAGGGAAGTACATGAGACGTGGGTGTTGTGCCTACCTGGCCTGTGTGAAGGATGTGGACGCGTCAGTGCCACAGTTGTCTGAGGTACCAGTGGTATGTGATTTCCCAGACGTATTCCCAGAAGACTTGCCAGGTGTGCCACAGGATCGTAAGATTGAGTTTTAGAACGACCTGATACCCGGTGCTCAAACCGTTGCCAAAGCACCGTACCGATTAGCTCCGAATGAGATGAAGGAACTCATGGATCAATTACAAGAGTTAATGGATAAAGGGTTTATTCGACCGAGCATCCCTCCCTGGGGTACTCCGTATTGTTTGTGAAGAAGAAGGATGGTATTATATGGATGTGCATCGACTAGAGAGCTGAACAATTTGACGGTAAAGAATCAGTATCCATTATCGAGGATTGATGACTTGTTTGATCAGCTGCAAGGTGTCAGTTGGTTCTCGAGGATAGATCTTTGATCTGGTTACCATCAGCTAGAGGTAAAGGAGCAAGATATCCCTAAGATAGCTTTTCATACGTGTTATGGATACTATGAGTTCCTCGTTATGTCTTTTGGATTAACTAACGTGCCAGCTGCCTTTATAGATTTGGTGAACCGAGTGTGTCGGCCAATGTTAGATAAATCAATGATTGTGTTTATTAATGATATCCTGATCTATTCAGGGAGCGAGGAAAAACATGCTAGTCACATTCGGGAAGTACTAGAAAGACTTAGAAGAGAGAAGTTGTATGCCAAATTCTCTAAATGTGCCTTCTTGTTACGCCAGGTTCAATTTTTGGGTCATGTTGTTAATGCTGAAGGAATCATGGTAGACCCGGCAAAGTTTAAGGCAGTGATGCAATGGAAGTCTCCAAAGACTCCATCTTAGATTTGTAGTTTCTTGGGTTTGGCGGGCTACTATAGAAGGTTCATCCAAGACTTTTCTAAGATAGCCTCACCTTTGACAAAGCTGACATGCAAGGATGTGAAGTTTGTATAGGGTCGAGAACAAGAGAGTGCAATCAAGGAGTTAAAGACGAGATTGACTCAAGCTCCTGTCTTGACATTACCCGAAGGGAGTGAAGACTTAGTGGTGTATTCGGATGCTTCTCACTCGGGACTAGGTTGCGTGTTGATGCAACGTGGAAGAGTGATAGCCTATGCATCCCGACAGCTGAAAACCCACAAAGTCAACTACCCTACACATGATCTAGAGCTAGCTGCTGTGGTCTTCGCATTGAATATTCAGAGGCACTACTTATGTGGTACAAAGTGCACAATCTTCACCGACCACAAAAGTTTAAAGTATTTCTTTGAACAAAAGGATATGAACATCATGCAGAGGAGGTGGTTAGAGCTCATCAAGGATTATGATTGTAAGATCCATTATTATCTGGGCAAGGCTAACGTTGTGGCCGATGCCCTTAGCCGGAAGGAGAGACCCGAGCTGATTCGGGTGAACGCTTATCAGTTAGTTATGACAGCTGATGTGATGACTCAAGTCAAGGAATTTCAAGATGAGGCGTTGAAAGAAGATTGCCTTAACTCTGAAAGAATGAAAGGACTAGTTACGGGTTGGGTGAGAAAACTCATGGTGTTAGAACCCGAAATGGAAGGATGTGGATTCCCCTATATGGAGATCTAAGGGGATGGATTATGGATGAAGCTCATAAGACTCGGTACTCGATTCATCCCGGTGCCACGAACATATATCATGACATAAAGAAGGACTACTGGTGGCCGGGTATGAAGCGTGATGTAGGGGGTACATGAGTAAGTGCCTTGCTTGCAAGTGAAGGCAGAGCATCAGAAGCCATACGGGAAATTCCAACCGTTGGATATACCCGAGTGGAAGTGGGAGCACATCACCATGGACTTTATTACTAAGCTACCCCGCACGACGAGGGGGTGCGATACCATTTGGGTGATAGTCGATCGGCTGAAAAAGAGTGCTCACTTCCTACTGATCCACGAGATGTACTCATCTGAAAGATTAGCGGATCAGTTCATTAAGGATATTGTAGCTCGTCATGGTGTGCCGGTGTCTATCGTGTCGGATTGTGACACCCTATTCATATCGAAGTTTTGAAAGGGATTCCATGATGCGATGGGGATGACGCTACACATTAGCACGACTTATCATCCTCAGACGGATTGTCAGTCTGAGAGGACGATTCAGATGCTCGAGGATATGCTTCGGGCATGTGTAATCGACTTTGGCGGAAGTTAGGATGATCACTTACCGTTAGCAGAATTCTCATACAACAACAGTTATCATGCCAGTATTGGTATGTCCCCATACGAGATGCTATACGGTAGGAGATGTAGGACGCCCGTATGTTAGGGTGACATTGAGTAGAAGGAGCTAGGAGGTGTCGAGGTGATCGAGGCTACGACTGAGAAGTTAGAAAAGATCAAAGCCTTTATGAAGGCGGCGAAAGATAGACAAAAGTCGTATGCTGATAAAAGGCGGGGACCGATTAAGTTCAACGTTGGTGATAGAGTCATGTTGAAGGTCTCACCTTTGAAGGGGATTATCTGATTCAAGAAACGAGGTAAGCTAAGCCCCGAGGTGGCCTATCGACTTGAATTGCCAGTTAATTTAAGTGGAATTCATCTTACATTCCATGTATTCTATCTGAGAAAGTGTTTAGCTAATGAAGACATGGTTGTACCACTGGAGGATATCGAGGTGGATGAACGGCTAAATTATGTAGAGCAACCAGTGGCAATCATAGATCGGAAGGAGAAAAGGTTGAGGAATAAAGTGGTACCACTGGTGCGTGTATAGTGGAAGCACTGAAAGGGTTCCGAGTCTACGTAGGAGACTAATGAGGAGATGAGACAACATTACCCGCAGCTATTCGAAGAGTGACAGGTTTCAGGGACGAAAGCTCTTTAAGGGGGGTAGACTTCTAACACCTAAAATTTTTGTCAAGGTAAAGAAAAAGAAAACAATAAGGAAAGGAAAAAAAATATCTTGCAATAAGAGAAAAGGGATTAAAGTGGAAGGGGGCAAGATGTAAATAGTACAAAAGTCAAAATAATATAATATATATGGGCATGGCCGCCCATATCAACCTTTCACCATCTGAGTTTTTGACTGAGAAGAGAAGAAAGAAGAAAGAGAGTGTGCTTTCTTGGATATTCAAGGAATAAGACTGAGAATTTGCTTAGGTAATTGTTTTTGTGAGTCTTTGGTTCCGTTTTGTTGGGTCTTCGAACTTAGAACCAAAAGTATGTGTTCTTATGTGTTTGGTTTTGTGTATTTTGGTGTTGTTTGAGTTGTTTTAGGAGTTTGAACTCTTGTGCACACAAGTTTGAGAGAAGATATACTTGTTGGTTGCAAAGGTGAGTTCTAGACCCAATATTTTTACATGTTTTTATAAATTCTTAGGGCTGAAAATATGTGTAAATGATTTTTACAAATGTCGTATGAGTAACTGTATGTATCGATAAATGTATGATGATGTTATGGATGTTTTATGTTATGTTCATGCTTAGAATGGTATGAGTAAGCTTAGAATAAAATATTATGATGTTTGGGACTGGAAACAACTTAGAGATATGTTCAACGGGTTGGTCATGCGCCTAAATAAGGCCCATGTGCATAAAACTTTGCCTTAGAAAAGTTTAAGAGAACTCATGCGCCCAAACAGTACCCTATGCGCCTACTTATCTGGCTTGGAATAACTAAGTGTAGGTCATTCGCCTGAACAGTAGTTCATGCGCCTAGAATTTTGGCTAGATGCCTAAGTACTGGGGTCATGCGCCCCAATAGTGTCCATGCGCCTGAATATCCCCATGCGCCCAAAACAAGCTGAAATGTCTAAGTGTTGGCTCATGCACCTAGGGGGCTAATACGCCCAAAAGTTATGGAAATTTACTAAGTGCGGAGATCATGCGCCTGAACAAGGGAAATGTGCTTATGCAGTGCTCATGCGCCTACGTAGTTATCATGCGCCTAAATGACTTAGAATATTTTCTTCAATTTTGGAAATCTGTGAGTTTAGGGGTTTGACCCTAGTTTAACTTAAGGTTAGTATATGCTTATTTTATGCATGTATATGATTTGTTCTTATGTTCCTTATGTTATGAAATATTGATGTGTGGCTTTAAGTGGTGTGTTTATCATCATATAAGTAAAGTATTATCATTAATAAAGTGAAAGATTAATGATAATGAAAAGTGGAACATAAATGAAAGAAGGATAGACTTTCAAGCAAAATGAATGGAGATGCACGACCATGTTGTCGTTAGCTCAACTGTGATGCGGGTTAGCTACCCCAAAGGATGCATACATGTCAATCATTAAGATTGACAGGGGCCCTTGTAGTATACCCTAGGTGACTGGGTCATGCTTCGTGCCTAATGTTTGGGGTCCATTTATAGACCTCAAGCCAGCATCAGCTTCGTGCACAATGTTCAGGGTATTGCATATTGGTCCGGAAAGAAAGTGAAAGATAATGATAAAAGTACAAAATGAAAGAATGATCATGGTAATGAATGAATGAAAGAAGGTATTACCTTGTTGTATGTACGATGTATGCTCACGTACGAAAGTAAAGTAAGTGTTTTATGAAAAAGAGTATTTTCGTATATATAAACTATTCAAGGTATTTTAACGTTTTTAAAACTAGAACTCACTCAGTAACATTGACTTTTATATATTTTCAATTGGCAGGTAATTATTGCTGAGGATGGCACGCGGGAAAAGCTACTCGGTAGGGCAAGACTGACATCTGTTCATGATTTATAATTTTATTGGTTTGTAATGCAGTTAAACAATCTCTTGTAACTGATAACAATTTTGCGTGTATTGCTTAGCAATAGTTTTTATTAATGAATGGATGACTTTTTATATTAATTCCATTGCATTATCGTATGAAACTTATATTAATATGTATGTGTAGTGCTATGAATGACCAACTGTGGGGTGCTCGGGAACGAGGCCTTACAGGTAGACATGTTTGAGGTTTTTCTACTTCGAAGACTTGCCATTCTATCTTCTTCATCCTCTTCATACTCCCCTTTCTTAAAAGGTAGTATTTCATAAACATCATATGGTGGTTGTTTTGTAAGCATGTAAATTCGTATATGGATCCTTGGCTTGGGTATTGTTTAATAACAAGATTTAAAACTTATTATTCCGCTGCATTTTTCATATAAATAGGTTTATATGGCTTTAATAATCTTGTTAAAACCCAACAATGGCATCAAGAGCCACTTATACGGATTAATGCTTCAATAAATCTCAAGTTTTTCGGGTTTTATGGTGTGATTCACCATATGGCTGAAAATTTTGAGTGTTTTGGTTAACCCTTGGTTTTTCAAGATTAAACTTTACATGCTTGTTATAATCTTGAAGAATTAAATCATTTAAATGATTGGCTATTTTGTTTGGACAAAAATCCGGAACTTTTGGTTTTGTTTAATTATAGGCGAAAGTTAGAGGGTTCTAAAGGAGAACCATTTTGTTTTATAATGTTTGCATATTGATTGTATGTTAGATGTTCATAACCTAGCCTTGACCATGAGTTTGGATGATTGTTTGTGTTGTGGTTTGTATGATTTTTTAATATGGTTGTAATATTCTTTTATTTTGGTTTATAATCTATTTATTCATTCATATTGGCTTGTAATAATAAGTAGATTAGTTGTATTTCTTTTTCTAGAGAAAAATGTATTAGGATATATATTTTGTTTTGTAATAGAAGATGTAACAAGAAGAGATTTGGGTTTTGGGCCTTAATGGACCTCATAGTCCAAAATGGGATTTTAGCCCAAAGACCAAAACCCAAACTTGGAGGCCCGTGGAAGCTTGGAGCTGAAGCTGGAGCCCAAAAGAAAGCCTAAATAAAGTGAAGAGGTCACAAGACAAAGTGGACACTTGAAGCATTTGGATGCGGGATCAAGTGGGAGTTCATTGACACATATTATGGTTCATTTGGTCCCTTAGGAGAGGCATTTTGGCACACTAGTTTCGGTCAACAAGTGTGGCCAAGGCTAGATGGCTATGGTTATGAACTTGTGATTGTTTTATTCTATGCTTGCATTGTGACACCCGGAAATTTTACGTTATGAAACTCCGTTAGTCTCGTTGAGTCTTGCATACACGTGTCTTGAGCACACACTGGTTGTCGTTTAACGTTGGTGACCTAATGATAATTAATAATGATTAATTAATGATAATTTAACTGATTATGTGATTATTGCGTTATGTTTATGTGCTTGTGTGTTTTACATGTAAATTTAGAATTAATCGCGTAACGTGGAAACGTGCGTATAAATTCGTATGTTTTGTGTTTTATAAAGATCAAATGTATAGATGTTACCATGAGTTTACATTCTTATTAATTTAGTTAAAAACACTTTTAAAAGAGTTTAAAGCTTACTTTTCATAAGAATACAAAGTGCAAGGGGTAAAAGGGTAACATGGGTAACTAAAGGAATTTAAAAACCATATACATACCTCTAGAACACTAAGTCGGCTGCCCCTTCCTTCCATACAGTCTTCTACACTTCAAAATTCAGCCAAGAAACACCAATTGGCTGCGGTTTTGGTTCGGTTTCAAGCAATACAACAAGATACAAGCATCAATTCATGTTCTATTACAAGAATCAAAGGTTAGTTTGATGTTTTTTATGGGTTCTTTAGGTCGGCCGAGGGCTTTAGATCTTAGATTGATGATGATCCTTGGGTCGATTGATGTTGCTAGTGATTTAGTTTGATGATTTACATATCGCTTGATATCGATTATACAAGAATTATACGTTTTGTTGATTTAATTCATGGGTTTGATACATGATGAACTCAAATTCAAAATTAAAGTTAATTACATGAAATTGATGGTTGTTTGATGATTTCATGATGTTAGTTTGATCGGATGAATGCTAGAATATGTTCATCGTACAAGAAATTGATGAATTGATGTTGCTGAGTCTCACTTTGTATGTGCCACAAACAGGTCATAACAGGTCCAAATGATGTGTTTCTGATGCCTAAATTGTTTGTTACTGAGTCTAGTTTCCAGAAAGCGTAACCAAACTCCAATTGGAGGTTGTTAAGTTGGTATTTTACTTGTTTTGGCTAGAAGGGTCAATTCTGTCCTCTTGGACAATGTATGTGTTGACTTGTTTGATGTGCCATTTTCATTTCATAAAAACTGAGACCAAACCCTATGGTCAAACATTTTTCCTAGGAATCCTCTGAACTCCAGAAAAAGAATTAACCCAATAGCTATTTTCAAATGGGAGTTATGCACAATTTGGCAAGCTAATTCCAGCAGCCCTCCGGTTGAGAGCTG
>BJCO01817876.1:0-10420 GCA_018326465.1 Flaveria floridana | reverse complement strand
GGAGAAACTGGTGTTGGGCCCCCTACAGTCTATGGTCTGAATTACTGTATACAAGGCCGGCCCAGTCACCTAGGGCATGCTACAAAGGTCCGCCAATCTCAGTTGATTGGCCCTGTGAGCATAAGGGGTAGCTAACCCGCATCACAGTTGAGCTAACGACAACATGGTCGTGCACCTCCTATATGCTTGCAAGACTTGTTAACTTTTTCAATTAAGTTCCACTTCTCTTTGTTATTTCTCTTTCACTATGTTAACGATAATAGTTGCATTTATGATCATAGGCACACCACATAAGTCACACAATAATAATCACTATGATCATATGAACAACTTACAATAATGTAAATATAATAACAATTAAAAACCCTAAGTCAAACTTGGGTCAAACTCTAATGATTCTGTTTTGCCCAAAATTTCAGGAATTTTTCTAAGTGTTCTAGACGCATGGACACTATACAGGTGCATGAGGCCTGTTTAGTCGCATGGGCACTATTCAGGCATTTCAACACTTAGATGTTTGGGGAATCCCAGACGCATGGGCACTATTTGGACGTTTGTCCCTCACTAAGGCGCCTGAGTCAAAACCTCAGACGCATGGGCTACTGTTCAGGCGGTTGGGCTTGCACTTAGAATTTTCTAAGGCATTTCTAGAAGGCTGGGGCACTTTTCAAGCGGTTGGGCCCTGTTAAAACATTTGGGCCTACTTAAACTTTCTAAGGCAAATCTCAGATGGTTGGGAGTACTGTTTGGGTGGTTGGGTAACCTGTTTAGCATGTTTTAACCTATTATCAATCCCAATCATTTTTCTTGCATGTTCTAAGCTTAATAACACTAATCTAAGTATAACTAACTCATAACCACCATAAGAACATTATCATACACACATAGATACATACGGGTGTTCAAAATGAACTTTGTAAAAACGGTTTTACATACATTTTCAGCCCCAAAGAATTAAAACAAGTAAAATACAGGGTCTAGAACTCACCTTAGTTGTTTTCAGGTTTAAACCCCTCTCTTGAGCTTTCTCAGACGTTTTTAGCACCTAAAACCCATACACATACAACCCGAACACACAAATACATTTATAAGCACATAACCGAGACTAGAAACATCTAAAACATCATAAAACTAAGAATTCTTGCCAAAAACTTCGAATTCCCTTTCCTCTTCTATAACCTCCAAGAATTCTAGGCTTTTCTTCTCTCTCTCTCTCTCTAAAAATCCGACTAATAGGTGAAAAGTAGCATGGCATGGGGCGGCCATGTTGCTTTTGTACAAAAAGAATGTTTAAATTTGTACTTTTGACACATTTAACCCCTCCACTTGGGTTAAATGGCACATTTCCATTTTTTTCTTCATTCTACCACCCTTTATATTATCCAGGTGTTACAACAGTATTTGTTAAAGTAGAAATCAGCTGTTGTGTGATTTGTCATATCATAGATGTGACAGTACTTGTTAAAATAACACTCAGACATGTTATGATTGTACATATCACATATATCATAATACTTTTGAGAATGATTAAAAAACATTTTATTAACCGTTGATGTGGAAGCCACATTTGATTCTTGTTTAAATTTAGGGGTAGTTAGGTTATTATGTTGTTTCTTTTGTGTGAATTTGGTCTTTTGATTCTTAGGGTTTTGCTTTTGAACTTGATCACAATTCTTTAACTCCTTAGATATAAATCTTTTATGAACAGCGGAAGACTTAGGACCTAAACCTGTTTTTAGATCAGAGTTAGATTTGATCTTAGGTTTAGATGTTGTTTCAGAGATTGTGTTCATGTCAAAAGTTCCTGCTGACATAAACTTCACTGGTTTAAGTTGAACTGATTGATTGATTGGTTCACAATCTTTGTTTTCTTCTTCTTTGATTTATCAGCTTTTCTTCTTCTTTGATTGAATCTTCCTGATTGGTTCACAATCTTCTTGCAGACACAAACTTTTTAGCTTTATCAGCTTTTCTTCTTCTTGGATTTCTTCTTCTTGTTGTAGTTTTAGTGCTTTGGATTCTGATTGAATCTTGAGAAGATTCTTTTTCACAATCTTTGTTTTGATTTAATTCATTCAAGCTTGAATCATCAGAACATGAAGTGTCTGATTTCTCTTCTTCACATTTTCCTTTCATTTTGTTATTGATATCATTAGCTTTTTCAACCTTTTGTTCAGGTTCACTCTGTTTAATAACACTCTCACTTTTTGGTACAAAGAGCTTTTTGTTCGTTGTCGTGGTTCATAAGATTTTACTTTAATGGGATGACCATTCTTTATCTTTTCTGAATCTTTCTCTTGGAATATTTCAATGTTTATCTTTTTGTTTTCACTCTTGACATTTGATTAACTATTCTTTTTCTTTTCTTGAAATTCTTTAAGCTTAGCTTTATTCTCTGGTGAATGATCATGGGTATTAAAATTTTCAGGTAAGGTATTTGTAATAGATTCAGGTATAGGTTCATGTGTGAATCCTAATCCTATTTTATCTTTATCTTTCCTTCCATTCACCAGTTGCTCAACAATTGTCTTTGAGCTTTTCACTTTGGCTAAGTCAATTTGAGTTGCTGCATGTGCCAATTTCTCTTGTTCAAGAGTTTGTGTCATCTCTTCAAGTTGTTTCTTTACAAGTTCAAGTTCTTTTAAAGTTTTGTTCCAAGAAGCTTGAAGAGATATGATTTTATCATCAGAAATTTTATGATCAGTTTTCAACTTATTGTGCATTGACTCTTCTTGTTTAAGTTTATCACATATTTTGAATGAGTATGTCCTGTAGTGTTCTACTTGTTCAAGACATGCTTTGGTGCACATTTTCTCCCTTACTTCCACTAGGATTTCTGGGTAAGAATTCGAAGACTCAGTGTTAGATGATGAGTTCACAACCTTTGGTTATTCAGACTGTGCCATAAGAGCAACTTCTTCAGAATATTCCTTTGGGTCAGCTTTGTCACTCCAGTCATAGTCTACCTCAATGTCTGATTCACCTTCTGTCTTTGGATCTTTGTTTTTACACCAGTCTTCATCGTTCATCTCAGCAATCAGTGCTAGACTTGAAGTAAGATTAGTTGTAAACTGTTCTGCATAAGCACTCTAATCATAACCATCCTTGATGCTTACGACTAATGCTTTCTTTGGTTCTTCAATGGTCTTTTCTTCTTTTAGTTATGGCATTGGTAGGCTTTGATAAGGCTTTTGAAATGTCTTATGAGCTTGATGATGATATTTTTGACTGTTAGAACTACTTTGGCCATTTCCTCCTTATGTTCTTAGAGCTTTGCACTCTCTAGAAAAATGGCCATAGATATTACAGTTAAAACACCTTGACTTTGATTTATCAAATCCTACAGTTTTTTATGCACTTGGTTTGTAGTTCCTATTGGTATAGGAGTGTTTTTGAGTCTTGTAAGCTATCATCACCATCTGCCAATTAACATCCATCTCTTCTACATCATTAGGATCCATCTCAAACAAATCCTACAAAATTCAATCAACTTGAGTTAAATGACTGCCTTGGTATGCTTGAAAACTTGCCATAAATGCTATAAAGGCAGATTTGGACTCTTCGTCCTGTAAAAGGATGTTTATAACATCTTTACTTTACTAGGATTAGCAGAGCTTGAAGATGGAGTCTCATTTTGAGTTTTAGGCATTTGAGGTTTTGGATGAGACTTTGGTTGTGGTTGAGTTGAGTAGACAGGTGTACTAGTGAAGAATCCTGCTCCCAGAAACAAATCACCCTCATCTTCAGGAGTTGATTCATCCTTGGCAAGAAAAGCATTCTATACAGTATTTGCTAGAGAATCAACATACTTGTATTGAGAAGTTGATGCATTTCTATCATTATTTCTTGAGCTTTCATCAATTTCCACTGACTCAATCTTAGCAATAAGGAAATCAAGATCAATTGGAAACTTTTCAGTATGCTTTAACAAAGTCACAGTTTGTTTTGAAGATGATGGAAGTGCATTCAGAAGTCTATTATTTAGGTCTTTAAGATCATTCTTAATCCCTAAAGTTGACATTTCTGTTGTAAGCTCCACATATCTATTCATCATCTGATTTATGGTTTCTCCTGAGATTTGCTCAAACTATTCAAGTTGCCTTTTCAATTTCTGTCTTTTAAGATCTTGAATTTCTTTCCCTCCTTCACAGATACTTTTCAAGGCTTTGTACATGGTGTACCCAGTTTGGTAGTTCTCAAGCCTTGATAGTACTTCCGAAGGTAACCCTTTACACATGAGAGAATAGGCTTTAATATCATTTTTCACCTTCTTCAGATCATCCCCGTGCAAATCATCTCTTGGATAAGGTTCTAGTGAATCTTTTGTGTACACAAAACCTCTATCAGGACCATCAGAGGTGACAATAATGTAAGGTCCTTTCTCTATTGATGTCCATAGATCAGTATCAATAGAATTCGAATGATGTTTCAGCCTGAGTAACCAGTTCTTGAAGTCAGCTCTGTTCTTCAACTTTGGTACTCTGTTCTCAAAATATTTAGACATAACCATGTTTAAGTTTTGAATTTAAGAAAATATACTATTTTTGTTGTTTTTAGATTTAAAAGAAAAGAATATATTTTTAAATTTAAGAAAATATACTATTTTTGTTGTTTCGGCCTGATGCGCCTGAATAGTATTGAAGCGCCCACTTTGACTCTGAAACGTCTAAGGGAATGCCTTAGTGTATTTCTGAAACTCCCAAACTAGATATGCCTGAACAGTTCTAAAACAACCAAACAGTGATGAAGCGCCTGAACAGTTCCAAAGCGTCTAAACAGTTCCAAAATGTCTCGGACTTTGTTAACGAAAAACTTCCAAATAGTGCTAAAACGCTCACAAACAGTGTCAAAACACCCACTCTGAAATGCCTAAATAGTGCTAAAGCGTCTGAACAGTGTTCATGCACCTAAACAGCGCCAAACACCTAATTCATCCTCTTCGTAACAACATGATCTTAACAAACTTTTCAAAACTTGATTAATTGATCTCAAACTCTTCAATAAAGTGTAGAATGTAGCGATTATCAACCCTTTAACATCATTTTCCTTCAATTAACAACAAAAAATCAGAATTTTACTGAAATATGTGTTCGAACAACGAAGAACAATTCGCACTCAAATCTGATGAAAATTCAGATCTGAAGGTGTCAAATCACTCAATTGTGATTCAATTCATGTTTCAAATGATGAAACACAACTGAATTCAACAATTAATTGAACAATTGCTATCAAAGCACAAATTCAAGTGATTCACAGGTGGTCAAAAGTCGTTTCAAGCTCCAAATCACTGAACCGAAAGCTCTGATACTATTTGATAGGTTCAAATGGATCGATTCTGTGTTTATAATTAAGCAATTAACAATTATATGAACTAAGTAATCAACAGATGCAAAAATTCATAGCAGTTTCTATTGATAGTTGTAAAGGATTACAATGTACAATTAAGAGAGTTCAAACGTCTACCTGCACAAAATACATATAATCCTATTTATACTAATCAAAGAAACAAAAAGGAGGAGAGATTTGTTGTTGTGTTTATGGAAATGGGATTGGTGATCTTCGAGGTGATGGTGTTGGTGTGGGCATAAATTGTGAGGCTATATCAGCTACATGAACAGATGGTCCAGTGTGAAGATCACCACCTACATCAACTTGTGGTGACACTGACCTCTATCCTTCTTCAGCAATGCCATCTTTCTCATCAACATTGTGTTGACTAGGAGCAGCTTGCTCTTCTTCTTGATCAAGCTCATCTGCAGGAGCCTTTTATTCTTATTCCTCTATATTCTCGTCTTGGTTGATCTGTTAAAGTATCCATGGTAGTAGAGGAAAGAATGTGCCACTGTAAAAATTCCTGGGATCTCTCTTCTTTATGTACTTGAAGGACTTTGCATTGTAGTGAGGAATATCCATCACTGGTCCTACAGGCACTATATCAGGAAATGCTTAATTGATAAAGCATTGTAGAAATCATGGATACATCAGAAACATATGTCTTCTACCCTCTTGGATGTTAGAGACCAAACCATTGAAAACATAGGTTGACATATTGAATGGATGGTTTGTGCACAGAAAACATATGGCAGATGATGTAGTGACAGGATTATCATTCTAACCAGTCTTCCTTTTGGACAAGCAGTATTGGAAGATGTGAATCAGGAATCTCCATTGCAAGTCCCCCAACCCTTTGACAATATGCTTTCCCTCATATCCTGCTTCATAGCCAATGTTGGCAAAGAAGGTCATAATCTCATCATCATCCAATTCCAAAGGAATCTCTGCATCATCACCAAACTGTAGGCATTGTCTCATAGTTTGCTCAGTGATGGCTAGAGTGTGATCTTCAGTAATTCTTCCTGAAAGAGTCCTTACACCATCTATAACTGTTACTTCAGTAGTTCCCCAGAATGATCTTATGAAGTCTCATAGATAATTGGTCTGATAGTAACAACATGAGCCACTCTAGTAGTCAAGATGAATCTGATCATGTCTCTTAAACCTTCTACCTCAGGAACATCAGGGTCAAGGTAACCACTGACATTATGGAGCTTGCTCCATGTAAGGTTACCCATTAGATTCTACACTAGATGCATATGAGTTAGATATGGATAATAAATCATCAATTACTTTGGTGAAATCAAGCTGATTATTTCAGTTTTGACATTTAGATGGTCAAAATTAAGCAATCAAGGTACTGTTGCATAAGGATTTGACCTAATCTTGATTAAGCAGTGTATGACCAGTTTTATTATGCATTATCTATTATTTTGATGTTGGTTTTCTGATTAAAATCTCCTTTTACATTCAATCATAGGTTTGAGGTCAACATTTTTAGTTTTTATGATCCCCTGTATCTGAAGGTTAATTAGGGTTTTGAAAATCACTTGTTTGTGTTGACTTTCAAGATCATTTGTGTCATTAAACTCGGAAATGTCTATCAATCCTTAGTTTGTGGTTGTTTGACATTATTTCAGTTCTAGGGTTCTGAATTTTGAAATGTGTTCTTCGAATGCATCTGAGAATCATGTTGAAATCGATACTCACTGATATGGATCGAATATTGCAATCGTATTGTTACTGTTTATCAGATCTGTGATGCGGAATCTCACAGATCCGTTGATGATTTAGTGATGATCTATATGCAAGAGATGAACATGTATGATGATGATGAATGACTGATTGAACAAATTCAAGAACAAAAATTCAGAAATATTTTATTCATTCATGTGTTTGATACAAGAGGATTACAAGGGAGTTTCTGAGAAACTATCTCACACACACTCAACCTTGAATTCTATCAATGTTAGAGGAATTCAAAGGAGTTTGCAAGAACGCTTTCTCACACACACTCAACCTTTAATTCTCTCAATGTTAGTGATTACACATTTTATGTGTGTTTTTTTCTCTCTAAATCTATTCTCGCTTTTTTGGTTGCGGTTTATTCTTTTTGTTTAGTATAAATGACTACATTTAGTCTATTTATACTCTTTACAATAATAAGAAATATTACAGTTAAGCACAAAATGATTACACAAATATTGTTCTAAGTCTGATAAATGCCCTGTTGCTGATGTGTAACTGCCAGGTGCTAACGTCATTCGGGATGACCGCTTATGTTGACTGTTGACTGTGACCATGGTTGACCAAGTTTGACCGAGTTTGACTTGGGTCAATTTTCTTTGTTTTGATCATATCTTCAGCATATCTTCACCGTGTCGATTCTGATAATCATTATGAGATTTGGCACTTAGGTTTTGGTAATATCATCTTCAAATATTCCAACAGTACTCCCCCTAAGATGATGCTGCCAAAACCTCATGATTATCAAAACCTTGTATGTTGATTGATGTGCAGTCTTGTAGTGTAGTCTTCTCCCCCCTTTTTAGTAGCATCTTCTTAGAAGCTTTATAAATAGGCATTGAGAAAGGACTTTGTTTTGGCACATAAAGACTTTGGTTCAGCACTTGATGTATGTTTCATCAGCTTGATCTTCTAGTCACATTTTGAAGACTTGAAGATACACTCATTTGCATACACTGTGGATTGCAGAGGTAGTAATATCAGCAGCTTTATCTCAACTTCAGAAGTGAAGGAGAAGCATCAGAAATTATTTAGACTTAATATAAATTCTCCCTCAACAAATGCTTTGGAGGGTGAGGAACTTTTGTGTATGAGACACCAAGAGGCGGATTCTTAGTTCTCAGCAACTGGCAGGAGATCTTTGAAGGAAGCAGAAGTGTTCTCTTCACATCTTGAATTGAATAAGAAACTCAGGCATGTCATGCAATTCATCACCTGCAAAAGTCTAAATCCTCTCGGTAGAGGTATTGCATGGAAGTTTCATTCCTAAATCAATAACACATGTAAATCTGCCAAAACTAAGAAAAATACAAAATATGACATATCCTTTTGGTATTTTATATTTTTCAAATTTAAGATATTTACAAGCATGAATCCTTCAACTGCAATGAGATCATACTAATCGAAAATCCTCTACATCTAAGAATGTTTAAAGTTTGGAATATACATAGACAAAGAACAAAGTTGATTGTAAGTATGTTTGTCCACTTAAACTCATGCGAGGATCTATTTTTAACACTTTGTGATATTTATCGTGTTTAGGTTGGATTAGATATGCTAATTGAGTACCCCACACTTAGAAGTATGGAAGCATAACCCTCCTCATGAAATGCAAGGTGGCACTTTATTGCAACTTGAACCAGGCTACTTAGAGTATAAATTCTCATGATTTGATCCATTTTGGGATTCTTTTATATTTGATCCGCTTTGAGATTCTTTTATACTTCACATTGGAAGTTGATCCTCATTAGGATTCTTTTAGCATTAATCCACATTGGGATTCTTTTTAGCATTAACAGTTTTAGTGCAAGGACAACTAGGTCTGTGCTTAGCACAACAGAAGTTGTCCTCATGTTTACTCCATGCCTGTATTTACATACAACAAAGGAGAAACAGATGCTCTTATCAATGAGAAGTTTATAAACTGTTTTCACACGGTGTGTTTAGGTAACCATACAAGCAAACAATTGGAAAAGTCATTGCTTACCAATACCCTAAGATTGTTTTGGTCCACAATGCATGTTGATTTCATTCATCACAAATTTGCTTGTCTTCAATCCAAGCTGAGCCTACTGACATATCAAACAAAGTCTTGACAGTCTATATTGATTTTGAAAAATAGATGCACAAGATAGTAGATGAGTGTACTATCATTTCTCATGTAAATGCAGGAAGATTCAATAGAACTATTTTTGGATTTTTCTTGACTTTCTATTTTTTTAGGATTTTTGGTTTTGAGAAAATAAAGAAATGGCATATGTGTTATCAATTCAATAGAGATCATAAACAGTTAGTCCATGTAGCAATATACTTAGACTAAGCAGATGGAATGAAACATCGGTTGTTTCTTGCATTGCCATCATAGTTTCCGTGATTGATATATATCCTGCATTGAATTCTTGTTAATTTCTGCTCCATTTGGCACAGTTGCATTGTAAACATCATGAGCAGGAAGAACGTTCCTGTCATAGGAAGGGATCAGCCACTGCTAACTTTACTTGGTTTACAAGCCTCCATAACTGTCCTTATCATACTAGCAAATCATTTAAACGTTTTAACCTAGGCCATTGTTGTCCTGAGCTGTCCATTAGCATTTTTACAAGTGACTTGCTCGTATGTATATGATTTTGCTTTATCTGATGATGTATCAGATTCACCTCCAGAAATTGTTTTCTTTCTCCAACATTGTTTTGATTTTAAGCCAACTGACTCAACTTTAGTTTGTCTAACAAAATGAGTTTGTTTGGCTTTTGAAAATCTTTTGGTTCGTATAGAAAATCTATTTACCTTTTGAAAGTTTTATGGAGGTGTAGCAAAGGATCTTTGTCCCTGATTATGTTTGTTTCTTCTGGGCATGTGATCATATTCATCATAAGAATTATAATCATGATAAAGATCCAAGTAGCTTCAATGGAGAATCGTTTTTGTTCACCAGTTTTGGCTTGTGGGAAGACTTATGTTATTTTCCTTTGAGACACGCTGAACAGTGATCAATAAAGTGAAACTTTTTTTGGGGTAAACCAATGACATGATTCCCCTTGACCAATCCGTTCATGTTTTTGAAAATTGTGTGTCCTAAACGTATGTGCCAAAGTTGTGACTCATCAAAAGATGCTTTTGACAGAAGATGTTGGTACACATGTCCCCAGTTCTAGTCTAGTGAGCTCAAATGTAATAGACTTCTATCTTGTAACACATATGTAATGTTCAATCAATCTAATGAGAATCTCTTTTTGTGTTTTTGAATTTTAGGGGGAGATTTATTTCAGAATTCATTTACTTAAAAAAAAAGGGGGGGGGAAGGTAAGTAAAGCTGAAAAGGCACAGACAAATAAACTGG
>BJCO01817873.1:0-23087 GCA_018326465.1 Flaveria floridana | reverse complement strand
GAAATTTTGGGTTTTAAACATTGTCCAAACAATATACATATCATCATACATATCTTTCAAGGTTTAATCACAAGCATGTGTGATATAACCTTGAAAGTTTGGGGATTCAACATACAAGAACATTTCAGCCCTTAAAAGGGTTATAAAATCCCATAAAACAAATTTTTAAAGGATACTAACAAGCAAGCTATCCACATAACCGGATCTTGATGCCATTGAAGGGTTTGTTAGAAGATAAAATCCAAGTTTAGCCTTTTAAACTTTCTGAAAAATGCAGCGGATATCTATTTTGAAACATGATTATAAAGCTGAAAAATCATGTTGTTTAGGTGATATATATATGTGTAAAACAAACCCATATAACAAAGGATCATTTTATGTGAATAAGCAAGCTATGAACATATGTAAAAGTACATAAAATCACAGCTACAATGAGCTGTGAAAGCTACCTTTTCAGCAGCAAAAAATCGACCAAAAAGGGGATGTTGGATGCTCAAATCCGGCCAAGGCTCCAAGAGAAGGACCCCTCAAGCTTGTATACCCCAAGCTAACTTGCAAAACACCTTCTTTTTAGGAAGAATCACCACCAAAAGAGCTCAAAAACTCCAAAGAAAGCTGTTGTGTGCCGTGAGTTTCTTGAGAGAGAGAGAGAGAGAGTTCTTTTTTGTTTTGCATGTGATGAGATTGAATGAGAAAAAAAGTTACCAAGACAAGTTAATGTGTGTATGTTTACAAAGCAAAAAGGTCCAATAAAAACAGGGGGTGGCCGAAATTCTTAATTCAAAAGGGGTTTCCTTCCTTTAAAACAAGCATACACACACATTAAAACTAGTCTTGTAACTAGACATACAATTAACCATTTAATTATATGTATAAGTTATATAAGTTATACAATTAACCATTTAACTTATAAGTTATAAGTTCTCATTATTATTTGGTGATATCTAACTTATTTAAATAACACTTCAAATAATATTATTGAATAAAATATTCTAATAAGTTGTTCCCTCTTATATGCAACTTATTTAGAAAACCCATTTTCTAAATTGGTGTAAATATTTAATTGCGTACAGTAAATGATCAAGAAACACATGAGAGGTCCCATCATATCAATGTTGGTATTGAATTGATCATATCATCAATTAAATATTAATTGGTTTTTGCTTAGCTTGTCATTGGGTATGACCCGACTTGGATCATAACGTACTAACCGCATCAATATTCTATGTGTCTTGGGCATATAGAATCCTACAGTAATTACATTCTTACTTAGATTTAAAAAAAGGAAGTCTAGAAAATTATAAGTATGTTATATTACAAGTCCATGGATATCCCTAGATAAATCAAATGGAATTTGATTGCTGCAAGGCAGGCTAAGGTAGATGCAATAGTTTCAGAAGTTGGAGAGCTAACACTAAGATCAAATGGGGAACCAAGCAAATGAAACTAAGAACAAAATTAAGAACACAAGCCGAACATAAGTATTTTGTTTTCAAGAATGATGTATATTGCTCTTAAGTGTTTTACAATTTTTACAAGGCTTAGTCCTAAGGACTGATACATGAGATACTTTATACTACATCCTACAGCCGACCATACTTTGAAGGACAGCCGGAACACTAATCTAGATAACAAGATCAATGTAAAGTCAAAAGGCACATTCTCTTTTGACTAGTGACTATGACATACCATAGCTCACATCCTAATCTATAAAAAAGGAAAAAAGTACAAGAGTGGAAAGTTACAGCCTCTAATACCTTAATCTGCAGTTGATAAAAGTATGAAGATATCACCAACTTATATAAGTTGGTGAATCTTTAGAGATGTAAGTGAAAAGTGGTTTAGATTTTGTCAAAAGCATGTCAGAGAAAGCTTGTTTTCTCTGTTTTTAGAAGAAATCAGTCTCTTGGCTTTGGAAGACTTTGTATTGAAGATTCGAAAGACTTCATCTTTCTCTTAGGAAGATTTTGTCAAAAGCATGTCAGAGAATTTCTTTGTGCATTTTTAAAATATTTTGAAGTAACTTCTATGTATTTCAGAAGGCTAGCTAAGAGAACTTTAATTTGCATCAGCCTTTAAAGTAACTTTTACAATTCCATCCTCTAGATTTGTTAAAAAGACAATGAAGAAAAACATGAGGCATGATATACCACTTCCTTTATGAATATAGATGCAAGGAGGTTTCCTTCATAGCCACTTCTTTAAAACTCCCACTAACCACTTCCTTTGTGAATTTGGATTGTCCATCAGTATGTTCTTGTTGAAGATGATTTCTCATTTTCATAGTGATGATAGTCACTACATGATTATGCAATGCCTTAATAAACTTTATATTATTTTCTCTTTAAATAGAACAAGTCACCCAGAATTGGCAATATGAGAGGCAAAGATGATTGGTAGATAGTTATTCTAAAGGCATAGTTGCTTCTTTAGAGGAAACTTAGCAATGGGTCATACACTTCATCTCCAATCAATTCAAGAGAAGTAGAGATGTTGTGTTTCGGATGTAACTCAAGGTTTTGTGTAACCATTGATAAAGGTTTAGGGTTTAGAGTTATAGATATGTGTAAGATTTGGGTGAAGGATGAAGGAGGGAAAACAATAGAGAGGGTATACATTAGAAAAAGAATTAATAGTTATCTGGTAATATATATTAGAGGGTTTTCAAAAATTTATGCTTGTTTAAAAGTTGAAATTCCTAACATCCAACAGTTACAATGATGGAACAATCTTTTCCGATGAAGTGCAGTGGCCACTTCTCATCGGAATATAAAAGTGGTCCCTGAGGAATCTTTAGGTTTCTTTTTACCAAAGTCTGTAACTACCAAAAGATTTACAAGTCAGCAGTTGGAATCTACTTTACTAATGAACCAGCAACTAATATTTGCTAAATTGTCCATTCAGTAGTGTAGTGTCTATTAAAATACACTTTCTGGTACATAGTGTACTTTGAAAAACAAAGATTCGTAGGTTTTCAAATACTTGTATTAAAAATAATTTTGAAAGACATAAGAGAAATAAAAGTAATTAATTTACTTAAAGTTCATCATTCCAATAGCATAAATAATATTCTGAATTTCCCCTTCCCTATCTCCACCTTTTTGAATTTGGCTAATGTTTAAATCTTGCCTCATCAAAGACATTTGTGAATAGATATGCATATTTCTCATTGGTATGAACTTTGACTAAATTCATAATATTTTTCTCAACACAATCACAAATGAAATGATACTTGATGCCAATGAACTTTGTATTTGAGTGTTGAATTAGATTGTTTGTGATTAAAATAGCACTACTGTTATTAATCTTAATGGGCTTGTTCATGAATTTGACACCATAGTCACTTAGTTGGGTCTGAATCCATTGCACTTGTGCATTATAACTTGAAGTAGTAATGTATTTAGCTCCAGTAGTTAAAGTAAATATATAAGTTTGTTGCTTACATTGCCATAACACCAGTTTTGGTCCTAGAAATTGATAACTTCCTGATGTAGACTTCTTGTTGATGTTACAACCTCTATAGTCACTATTAGTGTAGCCTTAGAGATTAAAATTAGTACTCGTAGGGTACCATCAACCTAATTTAGGGTATCACCAAGAATTACATTCTTCCTTAGATGTTTCATTTGCCAATGCTTTCCTATTCATTTCTCCCTATCATTAGACATTTTCTTCATCTCCTCTTTGAGTTTATAATCTACATGAGAACTTAAGTTGATCTTCTTCCTTGGAAAGTTTTAATTATGGACCTTTAATACTTTAACAAGAGATTTCTAGGCATATGGTTGTGGTCTCTCTTGAAACTCTTGGAGCCTGATACAACTTATAAAGAGCTTTATCAAGATTACACACATGATTGGAGAATTTTAGATCCTCAAAACTACGTGGTTGGCATACATAGACTTCTTCATCAATATCAACTTACAAAAAAACACTCATAACATCAATCCGAAAAACTTTGAAGTTTCTTAAGGCACAAAAGTCAAGAAAGATCCTTATTGCCTTAAGTATTGCAACTGGAGTGAAGACTTCATTATAATATATTCCCTATTACAAATCTTACTTTGTTCTTGATTACATATCATCCTTCTTGTTCTTTAACTCTCATTTGGTACCTATTATGGTCTTATCCTTTAGAACTGTACATAGTTTCCAGACCTTCAGTATTTCAAACTAGAGAGTTGTTCTTACATTGCTCTACCTAGTTTTTTTTCACTTAAGGCTTCATTAACCTTATTTGGTTTAGTTTCTAATAAGAACCATGAGAATAAACAAAGATTTTCTTCACGAGCTATGCTTCTTGTCATGGCACTAACATCAATTCCACCTATGTTGTTTTCCATTGGGTGCTCCTTGTTAATTCTAATCCTTGGGTTCATATGAAGTTGTTAAGAAAGATCCAAATCTGAAAAATCTTAATTAAGACCGCCAAGAGATGGTGTAACTACCAAACTATCACCTCCAGCATTGTGTGTATGTTTTTCAGTAGTTTCTATTTCAATTATGTGCTCATAAGCATGGGATGCATCATTTGAGGATTCACCATGCATATGGGATTGTTTATATGAAACATTTATAGTACTTGTAAAGACATCCATGGATTGCAGTCTAGTTTAATCAACATTTATAGGCTGTTGAGAACATGTATAGGGAAAATGAACATAAACGCTATAATCTTCCAAGTTATTTTCATCTTCATCTGCTGATGTACCTGCTGAAGACTTTGAAACATTCTCAAACAAATAGCGAAAAGCATTTGGGAATCTATTAAGATTAAACATCCAAGTGGGATTACAACCAATATTACAAGAGGAATTTTCATTAAAAATAGCATTGTTATATTCCTCTATGATGTGGTCAACAATATTCTAAACTCTATATGACTTAGCTTGAGATGAGTATCTAACAAAGTACCCATCTACTGATTTACAACAAATTTAGATAAATGATCTTTGGCATTGAGAAGAGTGCAAAGATAACCAAAAGGGATTAAGGACCCAATGAATGGTCTTATCTTAAGCCAAAATTCATTTTAAAGGTTTTCTAATGTGTCTAGACTATAAACACTTTGTTCTAAACATAGCCACATCAGCATAGAATGTTATAGGAAGTTTAGAATCAGACAACATGGTCCTTGCCGCTTCAATAAGTGTCTTCATTCTCCTTTTAGTAGCTTCAGTTTACCATGGAGTTCTAAGGGCATTACATTGTCTAGCAATGCCATTACATTCATAAAAATCAGTAAGTGTGTGGTTTTTGAATTTTTCCCTAATAACATCTAATGACTTTAACCTTTTGATCAATTTAATTCTCAACTTCTATAGAAAATGATTTTATTAATTCAAGAGCTTCATCTTTGGTTTCCAAAATAATACCCATGTAAATCTAGTAAAATAATCTATTATAACCAAGCAATATGATTTTCTTCCTAAACTCTTTACATCCATTGGACCAAAAAGATTCATATGTAAAAAGTGTAAAGGAGTTGTGACTAAATTTATTTCATTGGATGTATGAGAAGACTTATGATGCTTTCCTTTTAGATATAGTGGTAAGCACATGTGAACTCTTTGTTTGGTAAACGCTTCATCGAACCATTTTAATATGTTTGTTCATATTCTTAAGATTTACATGTGTTATCCTTCTATACCATAGAAATGATTCATCCGTATAGCCTTTTGAGATAAAACAAGACACATTACTAGAATTTAATGTATTTTGCATGTTAAGCATTTTTGGTTTATCTTAAAATAATTTTATCATTTAGAATGACAAACCCAAGTGAAAGAATAACACATTCATGCTTAGTGATAAGTGTATTTTGTTTTTTAATCATTTAGTTGTGTTACACTCAACAAATTGTAATTGAACTTTTTCACATAATTCACCTTATCAAAACTTACCTTATCATTACTAACGCTTTTCCTTCCAGTAATGTAGCCTTCCCTTTTATCACTTCTGATGCAACAGATTCACCATCATATGTTTCTAGATTCAATAGGCATGATCGTTACATGTCATGTGTTAAAAACATCCATTATCTACTATCTTAGCCTGTAAATCTCCTTACACATAATAAAAGAGTTAGTTTTGAATGGGAAACCCAAGTCTATTTAGTCATGGTCTTCCAGATTTAGATAGAAAAGTGAACTCTTTGAAGTTAACAAATGAATCTAGGGTTTGGGCCTTTAGCTTGGTTGTTTTCATGGATTATTGAACAAGATTTGCATATGGTTTAGGCTTCCAGGCCTGCTTTTGTTTTGAACCCATTGAAGTGCTGATGTATCTCTAATCCGTCTTTTTCTTCTTTTTGTCGGTATTCTTTCAGCAGTTGGTCTCTTATCTGCCGAGTTTTTGACAAACTATCTATTAACAAAGGGCCTTTCTATATTAACTCCTAAAGGATTAACCACTTTTGAAATATTTTAAGTAGTTGATTTATTTGGTGCTTTAGATGCTAAACATCTTGTTGGACTGCTAGAATATGATGATCTTCTTTACACTTATGAACTACTAATTGTTGATCTTTTGACTGCTGCTATTTCGGTAGATTCTTCTTTGGTGTTGATTTTTTCTTTTAATCTGCATACATAACTACTAGTTGCCTGATGGTCTCAGAAGTACCTCCCCACCTTTGGAAGGATTTATTAATAGTTGTGTAATTATTTAAGATCCTTGAATCTTCTTAATAGTTTACTATTTCGTCTTCATTGACATTGAATTGTAATAACAATCCTTTGCCAGGTGATCATCTTCTCTACATATCAGATATGTAAGAAATTTTTCCTTATTCTTCTTTGTAGCTTCAATGTTTCTTTCAAATTCTCTCAATTATTTATTCAACTACTTTCTTGTTCCTCTTGCAATCAGCTCATGATCAATGATATAATCTAGGACTACTTTCTTCCTTGGATGTTTCGTGTGTAGATGCTTTCATCTTCATGTATCCCTATCATTGGACATTTTCTTCATCTCGTCTTTGAGTTTATGATAAACATGAGAACTTAAGTTGGTTTTCTTCTTTTGGAAAATTTTCATTGTGGATCTTAATTGCTTCATCAAAAGACTTTTGGACATATGGTTATGACCTGTTTCGAAAGTCTTGAGAGGTGCTTGCACAACATGTTTTGTCATGAACTTTCTTCTTTTGAATTTAGGGTTGTTAGGTAATATTGATTTAAATGAACAACAATGATATTCATTAGAAGATGATGATGACTGAATTTTGTTCTTCTTGGCTTCCTTCATAATTTTACATAATGACTTGACTTTCTTCCAGATAAACATTGATCGCTCTTTTTCTTATTGTTGATCGATTCAAGGGACACCTTTTTATCTTGATTATTTATATCTTCTACCTTAACTTGTTTGAATTCAACCATGATTGGATTAGCATGGTGGACAATATGTTGGAGTATATAGCATGGGTGGTTCAATAACTTTATATCCCAAACCTGTCATGGTTTGATACAACTTTTAGGAGTTCTCAGTAAGAAAAATTAGCTAATTGAACATTATTTATATACATAAGATTTTGCTACTGCTGGATCATCCTATAGATTTCAGCCTTACAACGAGATCATTAATTTGGCTGTAACATTGATGAATTTTCAGGTAACTTTATAGCCCAATACATAAAGCTCAAAACTCCAACTCTTGTCAAATCCTAATTTTCTTACTTAACTTTGAGACCTTATCTATTGTTCTTTAGACTTAATCGAGAATTAGATTAAGTACAAAAATACATATTTAGAAGGATCATGCATTAATATCATTACGTCATAATATATGACGATAACAGATGATAATTATTGACTCAAATATAATTGACACATTATTTGCATAACCAACGGTTGACGAAGACAGGCACATTAAACCGTGATCTCGAATTATATTAGATTGAACTTATAAGTATGCCTACCACGTAGTTAACCAATCTTGTAAGACAATCACATTTGTGCAGGAAATCAGGCATGAAGCCACCACCTTTGTGTGAATGGTTCATTGTTAAACATTGTTAGGACCGTTTTCGCACGGAGTACTAACGGATTCTGCGTGAGACCAGATCAAATAGCACGGAATCCTATTTTATTGGTGCTCCAATCAGTGAGAACGAACAACCTGATCGATCTAATGATGAAACAAACGTTAAGAACGAGTTGGATTCGATCAGGAATGAACTATGAACTCGGATGGGCGACTCAGGACGCTCTGGACGGCTAGGGTATTAAAGTATTCAAAGTGTTATGTTTTTCCATGAATTATGTTGTATTTATAGGTTTTCAGTGTCCATTCGTACGACTGAACCATTAGCATGGTTCAGTTGTGCGACTGACTCATGCGTCTGACTCATACGCACGACTGAAGGTTCAGCCGTGCGACTGAATCAATCTTATGTATCAATCATGCGACTGATCCAGTCACATGTTTCAGTCGTGTGACTGGTCCATAAGTATGGTTCATTCGTTCATATGGTCCATAAGTATGGTCCATTA
Source organism: Flaveria floridana (assembly GCA_018326465.1). NCBI lineage: Eukaryota > Viridiplantae > Streptophyta > Magnoliopsida > Asterales > Asteraceae > Flaveria > Flaveria floridana. The sequence goes on along the minus strand of BJCO01817873.1, from coordinate 14,592 downwards.
GCATGAATAACCACTTGAGTAAGTTGAACACATTTCTAAGTCATTATTGACTTAGAACTATGTTCAACAACTTCAAACCTATATATAAAGTTAGTACATGTGAATCATACCTAATACAATAATAATATGAAATAATCAAACACAAATAAACATCAAAATGCATTTCATTTATCATTGAGTCATCACATTACATGAGTGTAAGAAATGAAAGACTATTACATTTAAGATCATAAACTAGGTACATAATGTATCAACAAACTCCACATTAGACCTAGTTTAGCCTATTGTATTACATCCTTCACATGCTCTTTGAATTTCTTGTACTTCTCTTCTCTTGTGACTCCCGTGTGAATCTCAAACGCGAAGCAGAGCCGTATAACATGTTGGAATTGTAGAGCTTGTACAATATCCTACGAGTCATAGAACAGTGGCCACTTGTAGAGTGTGTAAATATCTTCTGCAGACAAGTTGGTTAGACACATTAGGTCAAATACCCTGATAGTCTCTATTTTGCCCTCTTTATGCAAAACTATGACCGCTTCACCTGTCCTCCAGTCATAATACCACCACTTGAAGTGTGGAGTGAAGTCATGAGGCATCTCCCGCAGTGGGATCTTAGACATTATGCATGGGGGACTCCACTTCAGCACTACTTTCTATATTCCAGAAATTGAATCAACTTCAGTCCTAGGTTATTGAGGCCTGAAGTTGATCTATCTGGTATGGTATTCCTTCTTAAGCGCCATCTCGAACCAACCCGACATCTTTCTTGGGTTGGTGTACAAAAGGTCTAAACAGGCTAACCTGTTCAGCTCAAAACCGGGAAGAGTCTTCAGATCATGAGGATATCTGAAGTACTCAATCCCCTTCTCCCTTTTGACAGAGTACACCTCCAAGTCCTCAAAATAGGCCCAACTGATGATTTTTCCTGACACCTTCTGATATTTCTTTACCTTGTATAGTTTGGTGTAGGCGTTTGGCTTTGGAGGTCCTCGTTGGGCTCTCATCTCCTTCAAACAAGCTGCCCATTCAGCCTTCTTTAACTCAACATCAGCATCTGTGGCTTGGGCTTTATCTTCCTCTTTCTCTTTCTCTTTCCCTTTCTCTTTCTCTTTCTCTTTCTCTTTCTCTTTCTCTTTCTCTTTCTCTTTCTCTTTCTCTTTCTCTTTCTCTTTCTCATTAAGAGTTCCAAAAGTATCGCTGCCAAATGTTTCACCCAGATCGGGGATAACATTACCCTCATGGTCAGTGTACTCTGGATAATACTCTGTTGTAATATCCTCAATCTCGATCTCATCCACGCCTTGAAGCTCTTTATCACTAATAACATCGACCTCAGGAGCGTCTTTGATGAGCTCGTCTGGATTTAATCTGAACATGTCTGCGAGCTGCTCGTCAGTTAGGTCATGGATGATCTCTCCTTCCTTAGGAGTGTAGCTCACAGATCGTCTTACGATCCCTTGCAAATCAATAATCATAGTGAGCTGAGTCTTGATTTGCTGAAGGGGGGTGACGTCATAGTCATCTGTCTGTTGAGCTATATCTGTTTGATTAAACATCAAAACCATCACACACAAATCATTAATCAAGACATTTAAACATTATAATTATTAATTACATTAATGTAATACATAATTCAAGTACAAAAGTTTTCAAATACAAAAACATCTAGTCATTACTTTTGTCTAGGTTGAGTATCTCTTCAGCTTGAGAAGCTGAGGAAGAGGGTCTCTGATCTTGATCCCTTTTAGTGTTCCTCTCCTGAGCAGATCAATTTGAGGCTGATGCAGATACATCACCTTCCTGATCATGCTCATCATCATCATCTCCTTCCTTATATTTCCCACTTCCTCCCACCTCAACCTCATCATCATCATCATCTGATTCATCATTAGAAGTATCGTCATCATCCTCATCTCCATCATCACCATCACCCTTATTCTTCAAGGCTAACCCTTCGTCCCATTCAGCCTTAACATCAGTTTCTTGTTCTTCTTCTCCACCTCCTCGAACATCTTAACCGATGCCATCAATAGCTCATTCTATGTAGTAAGGGAACGGTGAGCTCTAGCCAACGCTCTCTCGTGAGCAACGTCCTTCTCTATCAGCTGGGCTATCTGTTTGCCCTGAGCAGCATTGATTGCTATCAACTGATTAAGCTGGTTAGCTCTCAAATCATCTATCACGAGTAGCTTGAGCACAAGTCTATTGAGGCTAGCCAACTGCTCCTCTAACCCAATAGTGGGTAGAGAAGATCTCTGTGGAGGTGTAACTGAGGTGGAAGGTCCCAGTTGGGGTATAGTAGGTGTGGTGGTGGATATGGTATAGATGGGAGTGGGGATGGAAGTAGGTTGTGGTAGAATTGATGTAGATATAATAGGTGTGGTGGTGGGAGTAGTAGTGGTTGTAGTGGTGGCAGTGGTGGTGGCAGGAGTGGTAGTAGGAGTGGTGGCAGTAGTGGTGGTACGAGTGATGGTAGTAGCTGTAGTGGTGGAAGAAGTGATCAGAACAATCCTTCGCCTCTTGCCCATCTTGCCATGAGGCTGGGCCATCCTCTTCCTCCTCGAGCCCTTGGCAATCAGGGCTCCCACTGGGCTAATTGGCTAGTCGGGTGTATACGTAAGATCAGTGACATCCGTATCACCACCCTTAGAACTAGCCTGGCGTCCCCCAACCGCCTTTTTGCCCTTTTCGGTAGCCATGACTCGGCTATCGACTATCCTCGTCAGAGGCTCACCATCTGACTCCTCTTCGTCTTCATCTACCAGGAAGTCCCAATGGATGGCAACCTTCTCAGATCCACCGGGAGCTGAGGAACTACTGTGTGGAGGTGGTGGAGACGTAGTAGACGTGCCGGTGGCTCGTGGATGACTAGAGCCAGTGTTTCCACCACCCTAACCATCATCATGGTCATCATCATCGTCTTTGTCGTCAGCTGAAACCACAACGGGCTCAACATCCGAATCACTGTGGTCGTGACGCCACTTCTTCCGAGAGGGCGCCACATAGTCCTCGTTGGCCAGATGGCTGAAAAGTCTCCTAACCGGGGGCTTCACCTGCTTCTCCCGGTACATCTTCATCCGACCCAGTGTGGTGTCATCCATCACCTCTAAACACACCGCATCATCCTTCTCCTTGGGCAACTTAGGAATCTTCTCATCTACAATCATTTGTAAAAACCTTGGATACATGCAGAAGCCTTCTTTGCCCTTTGCGTCGATGTTCTCTGTTAGATACGTGAAGAACATACGAGAGAAACTGAACGGGTGGTTCAGTACCAGTGCAACGTATGCGTTCTGGATTTGGTCGGACATCTCATCAAATCCTCCACGCCTGGAGGCAATGCACTTAAGGATCACATATGCCAGATACTTGAACTGGGGGCACATGTTGCTCTTGTTTAGCATGCCAGCATTGATGTTGCCGGTGTACTTGATCCTTAAGAAACATCCCCGACCAGACAGGGGATGTAGCTTGGTTGGGTAGGCTCCGTCCTCACCCAGATCCAAGAGTCTCCGTAAGTCGTCCTCCCCGACGTCGATGTGTTGACCGAAGATAGAACTTTGGATGCGGTATGGCTAACTGATCGATCGACTGTGTCATTCTCCCAGAATGCCTGCTGCATAGACGTGTACGGTGTGCAGGGAGTCGAGATGGCTCTATAAATCCTCGATCTACGCAGAAAAGTAATGACCCCGGCGAACTCAGAAACGTTCCGGGATGTAGCATCTAGATGAGCACAGATGTTGTGCTTAGTGCTCATTGTCCATCTCTCAGCCATGTTGCTGCAACACAAGAAACAAATTCGTTAGATCCGTTCATAAAAAAGAACAATTGAATGTGAACAGATTATGACCAACTGGTTCAATCGTACTATTGAACCATGCGACTGAGCTCAGTCGTACGATTGAGCCTACGACTGAACTTAGTCGTATGCTATGCCGTGCGGTTGAGTCAGTCGTGCGACTGAGTCACTGATTGATTCAATCATGCAATTGAATCGTGCGTCTGGCTCAATCGTGTGACTGAAGTTCATTAGCCTGTCCATTCACATCTGCACTATTCGAGTCCAAAAATTTGAATCTTTGTCAAAACATTCAATAACACTTCGAGTTTAGATTCATTAGGTTCGTAGGGACTCGATATAACACTTAATGTCATTTAAACCAATGTTTATGTCCATTTAAGTGTTCTATTTTAGGGTTTTAGTCACGGTTCTTGTTTTTAACAATTTCAAACATTTTTGGTCATTTAATCTCCTCATTAGTCCCGATTTCGTTCTCAAAGTACCTGTAGATGAACAATAAATGGTCAGAAACTCAATCGGAGATGTAATCACACTAAGAAAATTTGGGCAGAGTGGCGGGGTAGTTAGGCAGTTTTTGGTAGTTTTTGAAGTCAAGTAGGGTTTACGACCGATTGAGCCCCTTTTTATATTATTTTGGGTTTCAGTCGTGCGACTGGACCCATACGCATGATTCATTCGTGCGACTGAGGTTCAGTCGTATGACTGAATTAAACTTCTTCAGCCAGTCGTACGATTGGTTCATACTTATAATCCAATTGTATACTTTCCCCATACTCATGGTCCAATCGTGTGATTGGCTCATACTCATGGTCCATTCGTGCGATTGGTTCATACTTATGGTCCAATCATATGATTGGTCCATACTTATGATCCAATCGTGTGACTGGCTCATTCTTATGAGTTTGACTTCCCTTTTCCCAACCTTTCAAAACTTGAATTTTATATAAGACATTATGACCATTGATCATCTCAGACATGATTCTTTTCATTGAAAACTTTTGATCACCTCGGACGTGATGCTTTTAATCAAAACTATATGATCATCTCAGACGTGATCCTTTTACTTAAAAACCATTTGATCACCTCAGACGTGATCCTTTTAACTTTAAGACCTTGTGATCACCTCAGACGTGATCCTTTTAACATTCCAGAAACAGGCATTTATCAGATTAATGTTAGGTTTAATTTATGACATTCGCAGATTTCCTCTTGTTACATAGTCTGACGACGACTCGATACAGACATAACTAAAACTAAGAAAAACTTTAAACAAACTGAATTAAGACAATCTTTTTGTATTTTTCATGTGAGGAGGGTTGAAAACATTTTAACTTTTTTTAAAAGATTTCTCCCCCTGAGCAGAACAGCATCAAGCATTTACGTCTTATCTAGAAAGACTCTTATGTAATCATACAGGCATAAACATAATCATTTGGGACTTTTTACATTTGTGTAAATACAAGGAATGTTATATTTACCAATTTCAGAGTCTTATTTATCTAAGAGTCATGAGCACTAATAGGAAATCATGCTAGAGCTATTATGTAGTACACATTGATTTTGACCATCGGGGAATGCTGCCATGATGATTGTCAGTATATTTGTCCACTTAAATCTATACACAGATTTTTGACATACATTGGTGATTATTTAGGTTTATTATTTCAACAAGCATTTGTGGATCCCACACTTATATGGTAATCAACTTTCGTCAGGAGATTTTTGAGCGGTCTACGGGTTTTGACAAGTAGAAACTACTCTAAGAGCTTTCAAAGTGATGTCAAGCCTCAGGTCAGTGCCATCGCATAGTTGAGAGGCCCAACAACAATGAATTCTAGAATATTTAGATTGTGATTATCCTCATGTCAATTTCATCACACAGCAGAGTGGCACACAACCTATCTTCTTATTAGAGCAATTTCATTATACATATAACGCACCAACAACAATTGTCATTAGCTTGATTGCGTTTCAGATTTTTTTTTTTCATTTTGCTCATTTTTATGGTCATCCGCACACATTTGTGGCATTCATGTTGCTCGTCACCCCTTATTGGAAGTAAGTTTATTGTGTTAACCAAAGATAAGATGGAAACCCACATCTTGTTGAACGATTTAGTTTTAAAGTTGTTCACCAATGAAGTCTACTTGTATATTGTGTTGAATCTACCGACACATCATATAATGGACTAGCAACCCCTAGATCTACTTTCTCTATGTAACCACAGTAGCAGACTAGCTTACTATCATATTTCCACTCATTAGGCTGTTACTTCTTAGACTTATAAATTTCTGTAACTTTATATATAGAATTTAGAACATTTTAGATCTTTTGGCGTCCCAAACAATTCGATGTCTTTGTACTATCATTTATATTATCTAGAATCGATTTTACAGATTTGATGTCTTTGCTTTTCAGCTTATTTGCCCGCCCCTGTTTTTTTTAGTAATTAAACACTAACTACTGAACCTAAAACTATTCTCCCCCTAAAATTCTAAAACCGAAAATCTTTTTGTGTTTTTTGAATTTTTAAAGACAGAAAAAATAAAAGAAAATACAGAAAAATAAAAAATAAAAAATAAAACATAGAGTCAGACTATGAGCTTGATTCATCTGGAATCACATCATCTTTCTTTTTAACGCTATTGACCTCTAATAGATACTGAAATCGAGGTTTACCAAAAGCTTTTGTGTAGAGGTCGGCGCGTTGGAAATCCGTGTTTATTTTAGCAACATCGATTAATTGTTTTTCAAAATAGTCACGTATGAAGTGATATTTAATACCGATGTGTTTAGTTTTGGGGTGTTGGACCGGATTTTTAATGACAGCAATAGCAGCAGAGTTATCAACAAAAATTGGGGTGTTATAAAATTGCAAAGTCTCGCATTTGTTGTTGAATCCAGATGATTTGTGAACAGCAACTTACAGCGACAACATATTCAACTTCACATGTTGATAGAGCAACCGACGTCTGCTTCTTACACTGCTAGGTGACTAATCGTCTTCCAAAGAACTGACATCCCGCTGATGTTGACTTGTAATTCATCTTGCAACTACCATAATCCAAATCACTATACGCTGTAGCTCAAAGTCATCATCATGAGGATACCACAACCTAAGTGTTGGAGTACCCTTCAGATAATGAAAGATCCTTTTTACCCCAATTAGATAATTCACTTTAGGTTTTGCCTGATATCTGGAATAGAGACACATGGTATACATAATATCAGGATGAGAAGCTGTGAGATACATGAGAGATCCGATCATTCCTCGATACGTAGTGGCATCAACAAGATCACCATTTTCGTCGGGTGCCACATCATGGTTAGTGGCAGGGGGGGGACCTGCAACCATTGCATTCTCCATGTTGAACCGACTCAGGATATCTCCAAAATATTTGGTCTGATGTAGGAAGATTCCATTTGGTGTCTGATCTACTTGTAAACCGAGAAAGAACTTTATCTCTCCCATGGCACTCATTTCAAACTCAGCTTTCATCAACGATTTGAATTCTTTACATAATGCTTCATTTTTGGAACCGAAGAATATGTCATCCACGTATATCTGTACCAGTAGTAAATCACCGTCCTTTTCCTTATGTACTCAATTACACCTCTGCAAAATCCATGTTTCAGCAGATGAGTGGAGAGTTTCTCGTACCAGGCTCGAGGGGCTTGATGGAGCCCGTACAAAGCATTGTCTAGTTTATAAACTCTATGCCGATGATAAGGATCCTCGAATCCTTCGGGTTGACTGATGTACACTGTTTCACGGATCTCACCATGAAGGAATGCACTTTTCACATCCAGTTGATAAACTTTAATCTGCATAAAGGATGCATAGGCTAGGAAGATTCTAATTGCTTCCATCCTTGCCACAGGTGCAAACACTTCATTGTAGTCAACTCCTTCGACGTGCCTGAGCCCTTAAACTACAAGCCTAGCCTTGTTTCTGATTATGACCCCTTGGCCATCCTTCTTACACCGAAGAAACCATTTAGTGCCAATCACCGTTGCACCTTTTGGTCTGTCCATAAGAGTCCAGACTCCTAACATTTTGAACTGAAGGAGTTCTTCCTGCATAGCACTTACCCATGCCTCATCTTTTAAAGCCTCTCTTACATACTTTGGCTCAACTTGAGACACGAAACATCGATAAGCACCATCGTGTAGATATCCCTTTTCTATGACTGTCGTATAATCAGCTGAGTATAGCTAATTTCTTGTATGAACTCCCGATAGTATATCCCCGATGATGTTGTCCAGGGGATGATGCACATTAACTCGAGTTCCGGGAGTGGTGAGTACTGCTACTTCATTATCCAGATTTTGAATCCCAGGTTCCGTTTCAGTGGCTGTTGGAGCATGGGGTTCAGAAGTTCTAGTTGCATCATTATCAGATGTTGGTGTACTTTCAGTAGTGGGAACCTGCTCCTCCTGGTTTACACTCTCAGTTTCAACACCCTCATCATCGGAGTAAGAATCACTTACCTCAAGCTCTCCCCATGAAGGGCTAGAAGTATCTTCTAATAAAACCGATGATGTCGAGTCTCATGTAGGAGTGTTCAGAACATCGTCATCATTTGAGCAGCTAGCTTATCATTGGAATGGGAAGGAGGTAGAGTGAAGGATTTAAAGAATCCATCATAGTCGAAGAAAAAGGAAGGTCATTTTCTTGTAGAGGGGTGGTGTATCTTTGTACATCAACGTTGCACCACACTTCTACCTGACTAGTTGAATTATTGTAAACCCTTTTGTTTGGTATACTGTATCCAAGGAAGATACGTTCTTCTGCCTTCTCGCAGAACTTCCCAGTTTGATTTTTTTTAGCAGCATGCAGGGTGCGCCAAATGGTTCCAGGTACTCTAAGTTGGGTTTACGTTGTTAGAGCAACTCATAACAAGTTTTTCCATGACGTTTGACCACTAAGACCCGATTTAGAGTGTAACATGCATTAGCCACTACCTCGTTCCAGAATTGAACTGGCAGTTTTGAGTCAGCTAGCATTCTCCTTGCTGTTTCTATCAAGCTCCTATTCTTCCGTTCAGCAACGCCATTCATCTGTGGAGTGTAGGGAGAAGTGAATTGATGAACATTCCCTTTCTCATGATAGAATGCCTCCATCCACTGATTCTGGAATTCTATCACGTTGTATGAATGTATTTTCCTAACTTTCAGCTTGTAGAGTGACTCTAATGTTGTAACAAGATGTTTGAATGATTCAAGTGTCTCTGATTTAGCTTTTAGAAACATTACCCAAGAGAATCTTGAGTAATCATCCATCATCTTAAAGTAGTACCAATCCCCAGCTATGCCCTTTGTGCTGACTGGGTCAAATAGATACATGTGTAGAAGCTCGAGAGGAATGTCGATAGAATTAACTTTTCTTTGACTTGTGAGACTTCTTTGTCTGTTTCCCTTTCTTGCATGCTATGCAGAAGTCTGGAAGCTGGAAGTTCTTGACAGTAACTCCATCCACCAGATCATATTGAACCAAATGATTCATTTTCCTAGGATTGATGTGTCCCATTCTCCTATGCCAGGAAACTAAATCTCTTTCTGTTGCTTTTGACAAGAAGCACTGAGCAGTAGACTCACTTGTGGAGGCTTTGGATAGGTCCAAGACATACAGGTCGTTATATCTTGAAGCCGACATTATAACTTGCTCCTCCGGGATGACATACTCCTTCTTTAGTATGTAGCACTTCTTATTGTCAAACACAACCTTGAATCCCTTATCACAGATTTGGGAGACAGAAAGCAAGTTGTTTTGCAATTGCTAAATGTAATTGACCTTGTCAAACTTCACTTTCTCGTTTCCCACTTCGCCTTGTGCGGTGATGTAACCTTCTTTACTCCCAGTGAATGATATGTGTCCCCCTTTAATTTGATTGATGTTGAAAAGGAGGGACGAATTCCCAGTCATGTACTTTGAACCCCACTATCAATAATCAAAGTATTAGTGATAGCGTTGTAGCGGACACCCTCTACATACGAAGGAAATGATTAGTTTAGGTTTGGGACCCAAGCCTTAACTGGCTTGGGTGTCCTAGAGGTATCACATATCATGAACTCAACCCACTGACCTTCAGAGGATGAGGACACATCTTTCTTCTTCTTATCATCACTATCAGACACATTACTTGATTTTTCCTTCCATAAACCAGTTTTGTGTAAGGCCTGTTTGTGGTAAACAAACGACTGGCTTATGGTTTGAACTTTCGGTTCACTAATAAACCTAGGTTTAACCTTAGGTGGCACAGCTTTATTTTGAGCTTGTCTGTGTTGACTTTGATGTTTTGGAGGAGTATTAGATCTAATTTTAAAAAATCTTGGTTTTTCATCATCAAAACGTTCAATTTTCTTTTTAGGTGTCTGTTAGTAAGGACAATTTGGAGAAATATGTCCTCGTTTTCCATAACTGTAGCAGGATCTCCCTTCGACAGTATGAGGAAAGTTTTGATGTGGGGTTGAGTTTGGTCGGGGGCTAGATAGTTTCTCTTCCTTTTTAATTGTTTCACCTTCTTTAACAAACTTAATTGTTTTGACATTTTAAACATCTTTTGCTTTCATTTTATTAGGATTTTGATGATTTACACATTTAGGGTTCATTGATTTAGACTGTTTAGGTTCTAAAATAGATGTTTGTGAACCTGACCCTAAGTTAACCTTTTTAATTTTATCATCCAAATCCTCAACAGGCATCTTATCTTTAGATATCAAAGTAGTAGCCTTCTGTTCAGTGACTGACTGCACAGTTTTATCTGTAGAATCTGGATCACTGACTAGAGGAGTAGACACCACATGATCCTTTACTGGGTTATTATTGATTGGTCTGCATTTAGTATTTAAAAGGATTTCATATGGTGGTGGTACTACCTTATATCGTAGTCCTTCCCCGCCATTTCGTTCTTTCACTAAGTTTTGAACTATGTGAGAGGAACTTGCTAAACTGTGCAGTTTTTGTTTTAATGATTCAACTTTGACTTGCAAAACTGCTTTTTTCTTTTTAGTTTCTTCCAAAGGGGTTAAGTAGAACTTATGTCATTTGATTGATTTAATGCAACAACCTCGGTTTCCCTTAGTTGTTTCCCTAAAAGTTCTAACTTTTCTTTGAAGTTGCACTCATTTTGCTTTAAAACACGATTTGCTTCAGTGCAGATATGTAAATCATTTAGTAGATTATCACTGTGTTCTAATAACCTAGCAAAATTTAAATCAATGCTTTCTTTAAATTGATTACATTCAACATAAGCATGTTTCTCAAATAATTTGTCTTTAGTGTATACCTTTGTAGAACCAGACGAATCAGCCATCAATGCAGTGTCGGACTTTTCAGTAACTAGAGATTCTGAGTTTGCAGCACTTAGCTCTTTTTAAACAAGATGATCAACGACATCCATAGCTTCTTCGATATTTGAACGTGCATGCTTAGCTATGATGTCGCCTTCACTTGCGAATCCATCATCTAAGGTATCAACTAATGCAACATTTGATTCTCCCTCAGATACAAATCGGAAGGACCAGTCTTGTCCTTCATCTCCCTGAGCAACCAAAGCCTTAGATTCTTTACTTGATGATGCTCCAGCCTTCTCTTTATCTTGATGGTTGAATGTAGGAAAAATATTTCTATTCCCAGTCTTCTTTGGCTTTAAGCACTCACGTTTGAAGTGCCCCTTTTCTCCACAGTTGAAGCACGTGACCTTGGTTTTATAAACCCAAAAGTAGTATCCTTAGTAGCAACCAAGTTCTGCCTTGTCTTCACTTCTTAGCCCGTCTAACAGCACTGGCTAAGGCCCACATGATGTCCATGCACTCCAACTCAGTTTCATCAACTTGCTCATAGTCCTCATCAGTAAGATGACAGTTTCCAATCTTCCCAGCGACTAATCCATCATAATATTGAACAACAACAGCTAGAAGATCCATATGTTCTTTAGCAACTTCCACAGTGACATTTCTGAGATTCTCGGTCTTCAGCTTGATTGTATTTGCCTCAGGAACAATGTATTGGGTTCCAGATGACCCTGATGTTTCATTTCCCGAGGAACTACTTTAGGAAGGAGCAGAAGAGTTAGACACAAACGTCGTTTGTAGCGGTGCGCCTGATGAAGCCGGAGTTGGAACAGAATTGTACAATGCAGGATTCTGAGCGTAGGATCCTTTCTTTGACTTGTATTTCTGAAGTAGTTCTTCCTCCCTTAACTACAGAATGAAATCATTTATGTCTAATGTAGCAAGAGTGTCATTTTGTCTCAGATTAGACACAAATGGATCCATTTGTCTAGCAGACCATCAGCAAAACTTGAAACTTTATCTTCCATGGATGTGGTCACGCCATTAGTGTGCAACTCACTCATTAAGTGATAAAATCTATCAATTATGTCATCTAAGCTCTCTTTTCCTATCGATGAGAAATTGTCAAATTCTTTTTTTAAGAGCTTTAGCATTCAGTGTCTTCAGAGTTGCATTCCCCTCATATCGTTTTTCTAAGGCCTCCCATAACTTCTTCAACTTCTTGTTCTCAGAGAACTGATGGAAAATGTTCTTAGGTATAGACTGAGTCAACAAGGCATATGCTTTCTTTTCAACATTATGCAGAGTCTTCTGGGATTCACTCATTACTCCCAAAGTCAATTTTACCCCATTACCACTGATAGGTACCACGTAACCAGTCTCAATAGATATCCAAAGGTTGGGGTCAACTCCATTCAAGTAGATTTCAAACCGTTGTTTCCACTGTGGGTATTCATCCAACATTAACAGGTTTGGCGGTTTGTTGTGGTTCCCGATCTCATTTTCCAGAAGTAGAAGATTCTGGATACGCGTGTCCTTTCCAGCAGTGAATGCAGAAAACTGATCTTCTATTGCTTTGAACTTGATGAACTTAGAACAGGACAGATTGACTTATGCGATTGAACAAGACCACTGGGTCAACCGTGCGATTGAAGGTTGCGAATGACTTCAATCGTGCGATTGAATGCAGTGGTACGAATGAAGAGGACGTTTGAGGTCAACCAACTGGACTAACTAAACCGTGCGAATGAACTGTGCGAATGGTTCAGTCATGCGATTGAGCTATGCGAATGAGATTCAGTCGTGCGATTGAGCCCATCGTGCAACTGAGGCTGCTGTTGTGGGAAAAATCGGATTTTTGAACACTTTGACACAAAAATATGAATTTTTACGAACCCTAATCTTCCTTATGGTAAAAGGTCAAAACTTTAACACAGAGACTCGTCAAAAACACGTTTTGAAGCCAAAAAGTGGATTTTTTTGATTGACAAACGTTGATTTTAGCACCGAAACCAATTGAATCCATGCAAAATCACGAGCCTAAGCTCTGATACCACTTGTCAGGACTGTTTTCGTACGGAGTACTAACGGATTCTGCGTGAGACCAGATCAAATAGTGTGGAATCCTATTTGATTGGTGATCCAATCAGTAAGAACGAACAACCTGATCGATCTAACGATGAAACAAACGTTAAGAACGAGTTAGAATCGATCAGGAACGAACTATGAACTTGGATAGGCGACTCAGGACGCTCTGGACGACTAGGGTATGAAAGTATTCTAAGTGTTATGTTTTTCCACGAATTATGTGGTATTTATAGGTTTTTAGTGTCCATTCGTACGACTGAACCATTAGCACGGTTCAGTCATGCGACAGACTCATGCGTCTGACTCATACGCGCGACTGAAGGTTCAGTCGTGTGACTGAATCAATCTTATGTCTCAATCATACGACTAATCAAGGCACCTGGTTCAGTCGTGCGACTGGTCCATAAGTATGGTTCATTCGTGCATATGGTCCATAAGTATGGTTCATTAGCATGAATAACCACTTGACTAAGTTGAACACATTTCTAAGACATTATTGACTTAGAACTATGTTCAACAACTTCAAACCTATATATAAAGTTAATACATGTGAATCATACTCAATACAATAATAATATGAAATAATCAAACACAAATAAACATCAAAATGCATTTCATTTATCATTGAGTCATCACATTATATCAGTGTAAGAAATGAAAGACTATTACATTTAAGATCATAAACTAGGTACATAATCTATCAACAAACATAGTTCTTAAAATGTCAACATACAAAGTTTAATGCAACACGACATCTATTAGTATATCTTGAACAAAACTATGAACCTAAATTCAATGCTTATATATAAGTGAGACGATTCTAGTAACCTAAACTTATCACTCGTCATCCAAAAATCGTAAATACATATACCAAATCCATAACCCTCATACCTAACTTAATGTGCGACTTATTTTTTATTCAACCGCGCACTTTAACTCAACTTATATATTGACAACCATCGTCGAACCATGTTTTAAAGATTTAAATAACTAAGACATATCAAGTTTAGTTGTTAATTACATAAGGAAAATAATCAAAAGATAAAATAAAGAAATATTGTAAAACTAGGTTAGAGCCCGTGTGATATACGGGTGATTTAAACAACCAGACTTTCATTAAACATTGATTACATAATAAATATTATTAAAAATTCAAAGTATGAAAATAGAATTAAAATAGCATTCATACTCTCAAAACTTTCTCATAGATGTCTAAACACCTGTTTGTATACAACGTTTTGTGTCTCGCTGGTAATGTTACCAATTTGATTTAAAATGAGTAATTTTACACCGTCTGTAATCTTTACATTTAACAAAGCCACATATAACTGTCTAGGGGTGTTCATTTTCGGATATCCGAAATTCGGATATCCGAATTTCGGATATCCGAAAATTTCGGA
>BJCO01817869.1:0-12689 GCA_018326465.1 Flaveria floridana | reverse complement strand
GAATGTTAGACAGTGATGTAAACTAGGTCCAAGGGGGAGTTTGTTGATACATGTGTACCTAGTTTAGGAGTTCAATGTAAAATGTCTTTCATGTCTTACATATATGTAATTGAATGGGTATGAATGAAATACAATGTGTGGTTGATGCTTATAATGTTTAATATTTCATTGTTTAGTGCGTGATAACTTATAGTGAACTAACTATATAGGTTTGTGAATCGTACGAAGTATTCATGCGAATGGACCATGCTAATGGACCATACGCATGAACACTTCATGCTAATGGACCAGTCGCATGACTGAACCAGGAGACTGGATCAGTCGCACGATTGTGACATAAGATTAACTTAGTCGTACGACTGGACCTTCAGCCGTGCGGATGGATCAACCGCATGCTTCAGTCGCACGACTGAACCATGCTAATGGTTTAGTCGTACGAATGGAAAATCCTAACCTATAAATACCACTTAATTTGTGGAAAAACGGTAGAATTCGAATACCTATGCACATAATCATACCCTAGCCGTCCAGAGGCTCAACAAAACCTGTTCCAAGTTCATAGATCACAGTTGATCATTCTCCAATCATTCTTAACGTTTAATTAATCGTTAGATTGATCTGAACTGTGTTCTCCCTGATTGGATCACCAATCAAATAGGATTCCACACTATTTGAGTTGGTATACGTGCAGAATCAGTTAGTACTCCGTACGTACACGGTCCTAACAGTTTCTTTTTCTATACTTGTATTGTCTATGCTTACTATCAATGAAAAACTATGAAATTTTCTGATATGTTTGCATTGATTTGATTACTTATGTTTGTTTGATTGAATTGCATTACAATATCATCATAGATCGATCCATTTTGATCCTATCAAATGGGATCAGAGCTGTTGGTTTAGTGATTTGAGTTTGTTAAACTTCCAAGCTCTTAAATCACTTGAATCTGTGATTGACAAGCAATTTGATCAAATAATTGTTGATTTCAGTTGTGTTTCATCAATAGCAACATGATTTGAATCACAATTTTCAACTCAATTCGTTCAAAATAATTTGTTCAAATTAGTGTTCGAACTTGTTCTTCATTTTCGGACTGAATTTCAATCAAAGATTGAATTGTTGTTGTTGTTGTTTGATGAAATTGAAGATAAAGGATTGTTAGTTGATCAAATTACTACTTAATTAGAAGTTTCTAGATCAATTCAACAAGTTTTGAAGATTTTCAGAAGATTTGTGTTCGTATGAATCTGTTGAATTTGACACAATAGGTTAAAACACTGCTGGAAATTGCCTAAGTGTCTTGGCGCTTGACAATTGTTTATTCGTTTGACCACTATTTAGATGTTTTTGGTCTAGGCGTTTGACCACTTTTATGTCACATTACAACTGTTTGGTCACTTTGGAACTTTTTAGAAACAAACTAATTTTAGGCGCATTACAACTGTGTAGGCGCGTTTGAACTGTTTGGGTGTTTCTACACCCAGACGTCTGACAACTGTTTGGACATTTCATAACTTTTCAGACGCTTTTCAAGTTGGGCGTTTTGAGAATTCTACTAAGGCAGTTCCTTGGCCGTTTCTAAGTAAAAGTCAGAAGTTTCACAATTGTTTGGGCGCTTTATCACTGTCTAGGCACCAAAAATATTTTCAATTCATTGTTTTAATTCAAAAACTTAATGAAAACAAATATTTTTCTTAAAATCAAATGTATAAAATGGTGAAGTCTAAATATTCAGAGAACAGAGTTCCTAAGTTAAAGAACATAGCTGATTTTAAAAATTGGTCTCTTAGATTGAAACATCATCTTAATTCTATTGACACTGACTTGTAGAAGTCAATAGAGAGACGACCTAACATTCCTACTACTTCAGATGGTTCTGATAGAGGGTTTGTTTACACTAAAGACTCTCCAGAACCATATCCTGAAGATGGGTTACAAGGTGATGATCTAAAGAAAGTAAAGAATGACATTAAAGCCTATTCTTTGATGTGTAAAGGATTACCACTTGAATTCTTAACTAGACTTGATGGATATAAAACTTATACCATGTATAAAGCTTTAAAGATAATTTGTGAAGGTAGTCAGGAGATTCAAGATCTCAAGAAGCGGAAACTGAAGAGGCAGTTAGAGCTGTTTTAGTATTTATCTGGTAAAACTATAAAACAAATGATGAATAGATTTATGCAACTTACAACTAAGATGTCAACTGCTGGCATTAAAAATGATCTCAAAGATCTAAATTTTAGACTTCTCAATGCTCTTCCATCTTCTTGGAAACAAACAGTAACACTACTGAAGCATACTGAGAAATTTCCTATGGATCTTGATATATTGATTGCCAAGATTGAGTCAGTTGAGATTGATGAAAGCTCAAGAAACAATGATAGAGCAGCCTCAATGTCTCAGTATCAAATCTGCTTTTACTGCTTTTATGGCTAGTTTTCAAGCTTATCAGGGTAGTCGTTTGACTCAATTAGATCTTGTTTTACAGGACTTATTCGAGATGGATCCAGATGATGTGTAGGAAATGGATCTAAACTGGCAAATGGTGATGATTGCATATAGGACTCAGAAATACTCTTATGTTAATAGGAACAACAAGCCAAGTGCTAACAAGACTGTTGGATTTGATAAGTCTAAGTCAAGGTGTTTCAACTGTAATAGTTATGGCCACTTCTCACAGGAATGCAAAGCTCCTAGAAACAAAGGAGGAAATAGCCAAGCTAGTTCAAGCAATCAGCGGTTTCAACAATCATCTCATAAGACATTCCAAAAGCCATACTAAAGTCTACCAATGCCTAAACTCAAAGATGAATCTAAGTCATCTGAAGAGCCAAAGAAAGCTCTAGTTGTTAGCATTAAGGACGGATATGATTGGAGTGCTTCTGCGGAGCAATTTACTGCTGATCTAACCTCTAGTTTATCTCGTATTGCAGAAGTTCAAGGAGAAGATTGGTAAGAGGACTGTGATCCTAAAGCTGAAGGTAATTCTGAGAATGAAGAAGAAGAATATGATTGGAGTGATAAATTTGTTCCTAAAGAGGATTCAGAAGAAGTTGCTTTAACGGCACAGTCAGATCAACCAAATGTTGAAAATTCATCTTCTAACTATAAGACTTCCTTACCTAAATATCCTAAAATACCAGCTGAAGTAAGAGAAAAACTATGCACCAAATCTTGCTTTGAACATGTAGAATATTATCGAACTTATTCGTAAAAAATCTGTGAAAAGCTTAAGCAAGAGGAATTAATGCATAATAAACTTAAAACTGACCATAAAATATCAGATGAAAATATTATTTCTCTACAAAATTCATGGAACAAAACCTTGAAAGAATTAGAAATTGTTTCCAAACAACTTGAAGAAATGACTAAGAACTTGGAACAGGAGAAAATAGCACATGCTGCTACACAAGTTGATCTTGCAAAAGTTAAAAGTTCCAAAACAATTATGGAATAAGTGAACGAAAGAACAAACAAAAAGCAGGATTAGGTTTCACATATGAACCAATGCCTGAATCTATAACTAACACTTTACTAGAGAATTTCAACACACATAATCACTCTCCTGAAAATAAGGCTAAACTTAAAGCTTTCCAAAACAAAAACAAGATTTCTGATAGTGAAGAAGAGAAAACTAATGTAGAAATCTTTAAAGAAAAAGATACTGAAAAGATAAAAAATGATCATCCGATAAAAGTTAAATCGTATGAACCACGGTAGAAAAGTAAGAAAATTTTTGTTCCAAAAGAATCTGTGTTGGAAGAAGTGATCATTAAAAATAATAAACAAAACTCCAAAAACAAAGATAAAGCAATATAAGAAGAAGGAACATCAGAATATACGAACACTTATGGTCTAAATAATCCAGAGTTTATTAAATAGAAAAAAGATCAAAAAGAGAAAGAAAATGAAAAAGAATCTTTACCTGAAGATGTTCAATCTCAAATAAAATCAAGTTCTACAAAATCACGGAACCAAAGAAGAAGAAGAAAATCAACTAAAGCTAAAACTAATCAAAATAAGAGTCAAGAAATTCAGACAAAAACAACAAATCAAGCAACAAAACTTAAACCAGTAAAATTTGTGTCTGCTGGTATATGTTGAACATGAACTCAATTCAAGAAGTTAAGCAAACTCCTAAGAACAAATCAAACTCTGATCTGAAAACATGTTCAGATTCAAAGTCTTCCTCTATCGTTATACGATTTGTGTCTAAGGAATCAAAGAATGAAGTTCAGGTACAAAAGCCAAAACTAAATATGCAAAAGAAAAAATTATCAAATAAAAAAAATTTGTCAAATCAAAGACAACAGGTTAACTTTTTGACGTCTAAATCTAAACAAGGATCAAAAGTTAGTAAGCAGTTGTTTAAAACACCACAGAGGTACTGTGAAATCTGTGACATATATAATCTTAACACTGTTGAATGCTTTTTCAACAAATACTGTCATATATGTGATATGAGAAATCACTCAATAGCATATTGTTATTTTAATAAGTATTGTACCTTCTATGATGAAAAAAACTCATAATACAGAAAATTGTTACTTTAGAAAGAGTTCACCAAGGATAGGATTTGCCAATACAAATTTGAGCAAAGGTTATGTTAATCCTCAGTTTTAAAGAAATCAAACTGTTGGGTTTCAAAGATTAACTAACCAACCTTCCTTAGGTTTGAGATCTTTCAAAAGAAATGATTCTGTAAGACCAAAACAATACCTTAAAGATCAATTCATTCCAAGGCCTGCGAGAATGAATGATAAAAATGTTGGAAATAAAAATTTTTCAAAAATTGGTCATTCAAGTGGTATGAATTTTCTTAATAATGATAAAAAATTTGTGCATAACAGAATTGGTAAATTCATTAAAAAATAAGTCTGATGTGAATAAACTTCATTTTAAGCAATTTGTCATCGTTGATAAGTTTGGAAAACCCAAGACCATCTCAGCTTGGGTAGATAATTCAACTTAATTTCTTTTTCTTGAAGGTACGCCCGAGAAGACCTATCAACACGTGGTATGTGGATAGCGGGTGTAGCCAGCACATGACAAACAATCATGCCTTACTTCAAGATTTTAAGTTAAAAGATGGTGCATATGTCGCCTTTGGTGGTGATGCAGGAGGAAAAATCATAGGCGAGGGAACAGTATCCAATGGGATAATAAGCTTTGATAAAGTCAACTACCACTCACAGTTGAACTTTAATTTGTTAAGCGTTTCCCAAATTTGTGATAAATCCTATTATGTTCTTTTTTATGATTCTTTCTCCTACGTTTTAAGGTTGGAACTCTTTTCCAGTTGACATAGCTTCACCTATTATGGCTCTTGCGACAAATAGAAGGTTTAAAATGGAAAGATGGATTCTTAATGGTTTTATCTTCAACTTGGAGAAAGACATCAGGAACAAATACCTGATGTACCCTAGATTCCTACAGATGATAATCAATAAAGAACATCCAAATTTTCATGTTTATGGAGTTGATAGAGAAACAATGATTTTGGAACATATGACAGAGATATCATTCAAAAGACTGGCTATGATCACAGGTGCATAAAATGTACCTATGTTTGAATACATGAGAAATTTTGCTAGAGATGAGGTAGATTTTACTGTAGATCATTTACATTTGATTGATGATGAACCAGTAGATCCAAATGATCTTATTGAAGAAGTACCTCAAGAACCATCTTATGATGACGAAGATGAAGGTGATGATGATGAGAATGAAGATGATGATGATGGAAGTTGTACAAGTGATGATGATGACAATAATGGTGATAATGATGTAGTTAAGGCTGATGAGGAAATGAATAATAAGAATAAAGAAATCACTGCTGGTGATGATCAAGATGATAAAGTTAATGAAGAAATACATGCAAGTGATAAGATAGATGCAAATGTAAATGATGAAATTGAGCAACAACTGAATTTTGATTTTGATTACACTGATGTAATAATGTCAGAGCCTATTTTTCAAAGTAATACACCTATTGTTGAATCACCAGTTCAAGCATTTCAAGAGGTGTTTAACTCTGAAGAAGTTCATCCTCATATAGCATAAAATATGTCTATTCAAACTGAAGAAGTATATGTTGATATGATTGAGTCATTATAAGAAGTTAACAAGGAACAAGAAGAAATCATAAAGAAGTTGAAAGAAGAGAATAAAATGTTAAAAGCTTATTCATTGAAGAAAGAGGTGATGATGAAAGATCTTGAGGAAGAATTGAAAGTTTTGAATGATGAATGTGAAAAGTTAAAAGAATCCTTGAAAGAAAAATCAAAAGAACCTGATGTTTTACCATCAGAGGAAGAAATAGAACCTGAGATTCAAGAAATTATGGTTCAAAGATTCTCTGGAGCAGACAAAGGGAAAAGAAAAGTTGATGACATAATGACTGAATCATCTGAAGATCCTAAGTAAAAAACATAGAAGTCTATTGATGAAGTCTTGAATGTGGATGAGAGTGACATTCAGAAACAAACTGAAGCTTTAGATGATATAGACTTTGACTTTCCTGATAATTGGTATGATGAAGTCTTAGAAGATGAAGATATATAAGATACTGCTGAATCTCCATTGAGAGATGTTCAAGAAGATATGCCTATGGATTTTGATGACAGATATAACTATCTGATAAAGATGAAGTATAATCAAGTATTTCATGATGGTCTAACTGTCTTATAAATAAATGAAAAATATGAGAAGTGTATAACTGCTGAATCTGTTGCTACTGTCGATCCTGATGAGATAGTAGTAGAGCATGGAGAGTGGAATCCTCTTCAAGAAAGTATGAATATTGAGGAACTTCCAACTTCATAGTTACATTATCCTAATCCAGATGATATGAATGAAACTGCTCTAAGAACCTGGTTACAATCACGTAACTATTCGAGAAAGAAGCTTAACAGATTGCAACAGAATCTCTAAGGAATTTAGTGCAAAGTTTTCAAGAAACAGAGAAACAAACAAATAAGATGATTGTTCTAGACATGGATAATCCTCAATATTTGGAAATAATAAAAAGAACAAGAATTCTAAAACCTCAGGAGATTAAATCCTTGGCATTGAAAAGAAATGCTTATGAAAGTAGAAAAGAGCTGATGAAAATGTTTCCTGAATAGAGAAACAAGCCTATCAAGTTTAATGCAACGACTATTCCTCAACATGAATCTTTCTTCTCCTTCCATACTCTAGGAGAGATGAGTACTCCTTCCTCTCCCATATCTAGCCTATATCATCCACATACTACTGAGGTGGATCTCCCTGAACCTGTTTAGGAGATCCATATACAAGAGGCTCTCACCTCAGCAAGTGATTACATCATTAAGACCGCAACCATGGCAATTCAACCCATTGAAACTTCAACTGAAGCTGTCAGTGTGCAGGGGAAATCCATGAGCCAAGAACAACCTGTTGGTGATAATGCAGAAAACTTAGGTCCTATTCTTTCATCCCCAGTGATTCTTCTGATGAAGATGAGGGGAACATGAGACTAAATGTGCATAAACTGACCAAAATGTGCACCTATTTAGTCTCCAAGGTTAGTCATATGGAATCTCAAGTGACTACCTTAGAAAGAAGGGTCCACGATCAGAAATTTTGAGATCACTGATCTCAAGGAAAACCTAGCTATAAGACCTTTTAGGAGGACTCAACTAGGAACACAAGAACTTGATGATGTGGCACACTTAACCCCTAACTCACCTATGTAAGAGGGTGATGCTACTAAAAAGGGGGAGGAAGTCCAAGCAATCACAAAACCTGGGAGTTTTTCACAGAGTATGGACATTGAGGATTCACCACTCTCACTTGCAATTATACATACTCAACAACCTGCTCAAGTACACATTGATGTGGACTCACTCATACAAAGTTTTTTTGAGGAGGGTATCCCAAGGGCTATTTCTGCCCCACCCTAAGGAGCTGAGAATGAAATTCAGTGGTGGAGGTATGATGTTGATAGAAGAGCCCTGATATTGCATAGATTTCAAGGGCAGCAGAGGTCTTTAA
This sequence comes from Flaveria floridana, assembly GCA_018326465.1. Taxonomy (NCBI): domain Eukaryota; kingdom Viridiplantae; phylum Streptophyta; class Magnoliopsida; order Asterales; family Asteraceae; genus Flaveria; species Flaveria floridana. The sequence goes on along the minus strand of BJCO01817869.1, from coordinate 4,669 downwards.
CTTTCAGATCCTGAACTACTATGATAGTCTTCCTCTAGTCCATATATCACTTGCCAACCAAGTTAAAATAGGCAAGTTGACTGACTGACTGACTGAGAGGATTTAAGACATGATTGTTGAAGTGTTCAGATATAAAACAAGACAAAGGCAAACATACAATGTCATTAGTCAACTAGATGTTGAGGTGGACCCTAAGATTAGTTTCAAAGGGGAAACCTTGATTAAAATCCCAGTTATAGACCTTTTGAACCTTGTCACGAGAACTACTTCAACATCCTCTATCGTCAGTGAGGCACTAGCTGGTGAAGGTACTTCACAACCTCTTTCTGGCCAGAGCTTGACTGCCGAATCAAACAAAAAATGCCAAAGCTATCCCCACCCTTAATCACCAAGGCCTGTGAGTGATAAAGGAAAAAAGGAAACTAACTCTTGAGGAGATTGAGGAGGAGGAAAGAGAGAGGAAGAGGAAGCTAAGGGGAGAGAGTTCAAGTGGGTCTCTAGGCTTCATGGAAGCTGCAATCAAGGCTGCCCCCAGGCTAAATACTCAAGATGATGAGTTGAGGGAAGCCAGATTAAACTACTTGGGGACTAGGAACTGTAATATAGATGAACTCATCTCTCTTCCCTTAGAAGAACTTAATGAACTTGCAGACGTATAGCAGATAAAGGAGAGGAAGGAGGCAGAGGTTGTAGAGTTTCTCCTTAAGATTGTAGAAGAAAGAAGGCAGAAAAGGCTTTATAATCATGATCCTACCCTCTCCCGAGTTCAAGAAATCCCTGAGACAGCGACTGTGAAAAGTGAACAACCTCAGGTAGACAAGGAAGTTGATAGACAAAATATAATCAACTACATGAGTACCACATGTCTCTATCAGGCATTTGTACTTCTTCCCTTATCATATGAATATATTGAATTCGAGTATCTTAAGTAGCTCGAACAATAAGTTATTAAAAAACAAAAGGCTGCTAAAAGAAAGATGAGGAAAGAAGTTGTAAAGTCAAGAGCCATCATCCAAAAGAGCCAAAAGAAGTCTGTTGATAGGCAAAGGATAATGAGCTTCTTAAAGTTGTATGGATTCTTCGAAAGGAGGCTTGGTCCAATGTCTCTATCCACTATCGATGAGCGCATTAGGGTGATCAAGTAGAAGTTTAAAAAGGGAGAGCTTGTTAACTTCCATCTCCACCAAGTCAAGCTCCACCTGAGGTCGACGTTAAGGTTGAACCTACTTAGATAACATAACCTGGACCTAGAGCTGCATCTCAGCCAACTTTATCTTCTTATCCACAACAGGTTTCTACTCCCTTTCCTTCTGACCTATGAAGGAAGAGGATCCAACTGAGAAAGATACAACAAAACAACCTGGTACTGAAGACCAATCTTCTTAGTTAAAGACTCTAAAGAGGAGGAAAAGGATGGCCATGAAAAGTGTGTCTAATAAGAAGTCAAAGGCATCCACCTCCATACCTCGGGATGAGTTGGAGCATCCTGAAGAAGTGCAAAACAAGGCTGCTCAACTAACTCCAACTCAAGCACAACCTCTTACAGCTGGAAGACCCATCTTGTCCTGGACTTTTGCTACAAATCCAAACAGATGGTATGTCATCAGAGATCAAGGAGGTTAAGATGTCAATTTCTAGCAAGACATGCTTGATCTATCTCTACATGATCTCTGTGACATGAGAAGGTATTATGAGAGTCTAAGGATCCTAACCAATTAATGAAAAAAGGAATGGCCTTGATCCTATTGAGGACTATCAATATCTGAATAACATTTTCTAGTTTTGGTAGCGTCAGCCTAAGGGGAGTTGGTAAGCTTATATTAGAAAGGCTGATGCAGCCAAAGCAACCAAAGAAGTTCCAGCATTATGCACTACATACAAGTTAGAAGTTACTTTGGAAGTTTTACACCCTTTATAGAAAATATTCAAAGTGTAAAATTTTTCGAAGCCAAAAACCAAATCTTCTGGAGCCAAAGATGAAGACTTCCGAAGCTTAAAAGACAAAGTATTCCGAAGCCAATGAAGTGAAGACTGGTTTCTTTCAAAAGACAGAGAAGACATGCTTTCTCTGATCAACTTTTGCATTAAGGTGGCCCACTTTCTGCTGCAACTCTAAAGACTCACCAACTTGTATAAGTTGGTGAAAAGGTTTATGCTTTTACAACTATAGATTAAGGTCTTGAGTCTGTAACTTTTTACTTTGTACCATTTATCCTTTTTGTAATACATTAGGATGTGAGCTATGGCATGTCATAGTCAATAGTCAAAAGGCAATCTGCCTTTTGACTCTACATTGATCTTGTTGTCTAGATTAGTGTTTTTAGCTGGCTTTCAAAGTATAGTTGGTTGTAGGATGTAGTATAAAGTATCTCAGGTCTTGTATTTTATTTTATGCTTTGTAGCACTTGAAATAGAATTTGAGAGCAATATACAGCATTCTTGAAACCATACCTATCTTGTTCTTTTGTTTAGTCTCATTGTCTACTTATGTTCTTAGCTTCCCTTACTCAAACCCGGTTCCCTATTTGATTAGTTAAGTGTCTAACACTCTCCTCATTGTGAGACTGATTGTATCGACCACCCTTAACCGGTCCTGCAGAAGGCTTTTGTTGAAGTTATATTCTAAAAATTTTAAGGCTTTACACCCTATGCTTTCATCTTTACAAAATACTAAATGATTTACAAATCAAGAAGTGGATGAAACCAAAACGGGCCTCCGACTAGTGTTAAAAGGCTTGGGTTATGGTATGAAATGGTGATGTTGAACCATGGTTCTACAACTAATTTATCCACCATACCCCACTTGAGCACTTAGTCAAACTAGTTAGTTTAGTTTAGTACTTTCATTTATGTACTCATGACCATCCGAATCACCCTTATGTGGAGATTTTATACAATGGTGACAATCTTGAGGTTTGTCGATATCCCCACCTCTAATACATGACTTATATGAATATAACACTTGAGGTTTATGGATTACCCTACCTCTAATGCATTACTTATATTCATATCTACATAATACTTAATCAAAACCAAACCGTAACTTCAATCTAACCATGGTTGAATGCTATGTGTAAAGATTGATATTATACTAATCTTATGATTCCTTATGTTGGACTTCTAATAGGTGACTAATACTCATAAAGAACACACATAATACATGTGTCCAAATAAGTGTCTAAGTAGTATATACTTTCACGTACTCTCATATTTGTAATTCCCGTATACTTTCCAATTGCTAAAATCTCAAACTTTAAATCCTAAATTTACACAATTTTGTTTTCCTTTTAGGATGACTTTGGTAACTCAATTATTTAAACTCATTCATCTATTCTTATGGATTCTAATCATCAAACTGTGAGTCATACTTCACCCATTTTGTTTTAACACAACTTGGGTTGTAACATTTATCAATTATCAAATACACTCAATCATACATTCAACTAAACTCATTCTAAAACTCAATTCATACACACATGCTTACTTGTTATACTATTTCTAAATACATGCTAGAATACATTATCTTGCAAGCAATCTAAACCACCCTTAGCATGTATAGCGTTATAGGAATAGCACATCCTCCTTATTATGATGGGTCTCTGTTAAGTTATCAATCTTTACGGTCTTGGTCACTTTTGATACTAAGATTACGCTAGTGGACACTTTGGTTTGATTATTAGCTTTACATGCGAGCAATGTACAAACTTTAGTTTACTTTATTCATGTCGAATTGAGATTTATTCACTATTATGCTATGTATTCAAACTTATATGCTCACCAACATATTCATATGTTGACTAATATTTTATACATGTTGCAGGAAATGCTTGATGCTTTATCAAGTAATTCAATTAGGTGGACTTAGAAACACACCAAATCTATCATTTTGTTATGTTTGTTTTAGACCTGTATTTCTTAAAATTGTTGTATGTTTATTTGAAACATTGTAATGTTATGTTATTGAATGGAAATGAAATTCATCTTAGTTTATGGTCACTTTAGTTCTATGATGTTTTTGAACAATCTATCACTTCTCACGCCCTTATGTTTCCGCCATCAGTTGTGGTGTGACAGTCTTAGAGTCTGTAACTTTCTACCTTTGTACTTCTATCGTTTTTGTAATAGATAAGGATGTGAGGTATGGCATGTCATAGTAACTAGTCAAAGGCAATCTGTCTTTTGACTTTACATTGCTCTTGTTATCTAAATTAGTGTTCCAGCTGGCCTTGAACGTATGGTTGGTTGTAGGATGTAGTATGAAGTATCTCAGGTACTAGTCCTTAGGACTAAGCTTTGTAACATTTGTAAAACACTTGAGAGCAATATACATCATTCTTGATGATGGGTTTGTTTGACCTTTATCAAAGTAGTTTAACATTTAAACATGGAAAACGCAGTGGATTTAAACCTTAATATATTGATTCATAATCTGAAAAATAAGGTTCATTTGATGATAACAACAAACCCAAAATCATAAGGATCATTAATATGTATTTCAACTAGCTATGAACAAGAAATAACAACCATATCATGACATACAAACTACCTTTGTATGCTGCTGAAAAATCGTGGATGAAACACCATCCATAAAGGGCTGCAAAAACGTGATATAGATGAAGAAAGGGCTGCTCTTGAATGGCCAAAACATCAAACTAGATGTCCTCAAGCT
>BJCO01817864.1:0-10761 GCA_018326465.1 Flaveria floridana | reverse complement strand
ATATTATGTACGCCACGTGTCTCTGTTCCAGATATCAGGCAAAACCTAAAGTAAATCATCTAATTAGGGTAAAGAGGATTTTTTGTTATCTGAAGGGCACTCCAACACTTGGGTTGTGGTATCCTCATGATGATGACTTTAAGCTTACAGCGTATAGTGACTCGGATTACAGTGGTTACAAGATGAACTACAAGTCAACATCAGTGGGATGTCAGTTCTTTAGAAGACGTTTAGTCACCTGGCAGTGTAAGAAGCAGATGTCGGTAGCTCTATCGACATGTGAGGCCGAATACGTTGCCATTGCAAGTTGCTGTTCTCAAATCATCTGGATTCAACAGCAAATGCAAGACTACGGTTTGCAATTTTCTAACACCCTTATTTATGTTGATAATTCTGCTACAATTGTTATCACTAAAAATCCAGTCCAACACCCAAAGACAAAACACATCGGTATTAAATATTACTTTATATGTGACTGTTTTGAAAAACAATTAATCGATGTTGTTAAAATTAATACGGATTTTCAACGCGCCGACCTCTACATAAAAGTTTTTGATAAACCTCAGTTTTTATATCTCTTAGAGGTGAATGGCGTCAAAAAGAAAAGTGATGTGATTCTAGAAGAATCTAGTTCTTAGTCCGTCTTTATGTCTTATTTTTTTAATTTTTCTTTATTTTATTTTCCTGTCTTTAAAAAATCCAAAAACATAAAAAGATTTTCGGTTTTAGAATTTTAGGGGGAGAATAGGTTTAGTTTCAGTAGTTAGCATTTAAATTATTCAAAAAAATAGGGCGGGCAGAAAAGCAGAAAAGCAAGGACATCAAATCTGTAAGATTGATTCAAAACTATGGAATATAATAGTACACAGGGGACTAATTGTTTGGGACATCAAAAGGACTTTAAGGTTCAAAATGCTACATTAAAACTACAAGTCTGAGAAGGATAAGCCAAATATAGGAAATATGATAGTGAACTAGCCTGTTACTGAGGTTACATAAAGAAAATAAGCCTAGAGGTTGCTAGTCCATTATATGATGTGTCAGTAGATTCAACACAATAGACAAGTAGACCTCATTGGTGAAACAAATTAAAACTAAATAGTTCAACTAGCTGTAGGCTTCCACCTTATCCCTGGTTAACCCAATCAACGTATTCCCAATAAGGGGTGACAAGCAAATTAAACGCCACAAATGTGCGCGGATGACCGTAAAATGAGCAAAGCACATGAAAAAATTGTTAAACGCAATCAAGCTAATGACTAATGTTGTTGGTGCGTAATGTGTAAAACAAAAGTGCTTAAATAAGAAGATAGGCTGTGTGCCTCTCTGCTTTGTGATGACACTGACCTGTGGATAAGCATAACCTAAATATTCTAGATTTCATTGTTGTTTGCGCCTCTCTGCTGTGCGATGGCACCGACTTGAGGCTTGGCTTCTCTGTGAAAGCTCTTAGAATAGTTTCTTCTTGTCTAAACCTGTAGACCGCTCAAAAATCTCCAGAGGAATGTTGATTACCATATAAGCGTGGGATCCACAAATGCTTGTTGAAATAACAAACCAAACTAATCACCAATGTGAGTCAAAAGTTTGTGTATGGATTTAAGTGGACAAATATACTGACAATCATCGTGGCAGCAATCCTCGACGGTCAAAATCATTATGTGCTTCTTACAATTCTAGTATGATTTCCTGTAAGGGCTTTGAACTCTCAGACAAATAAGAATAAGTTAAACAAACATATGCTAAAGGGTCCCAAATGATTATGTTTATGCCTGTATGATTCCATAAGAGTCTGTCTAGATAAGATGTACATGCTTGATGCTATTCTGTTCAGGGGGAGAAATCTTTTAAGGAAAATTAAAATGTTTTCAACCCACCTAAAACAAAACCAAAAAAATATGTTCTGTTTTATTTCAAGTCAAGTTGTTTTCTGTTTTATCTATCAATTAAGTGCAAATGTCAGACTATGTAACTAGATGAACTCTGTGTATCATAAATTAAAAGGGTCATGTCTGAGGTGACCAAACTAGTATGAATTTAAAAGGATCATGTCTGAGATGATCAAATTTTAAAAATTTAAAAGGGTCACATCTGAGGTGATCAATCAGTTTCATTTAAAAGGATCACGTCTGAGGTGATCAAAGGATTTCTGTTAAAAGATCATGTCTGAGATGATCATCGGGCATAACGTTCATAACTCAAAAGTCAAATTTGAGTGTGTGGAAATGGATGAAGTCATACTCATAAATATGGACCAATCGCACGATTGGACCATAAGTATGGACCAGTCGCATGATTAGACCATGAGTATGAGCTAATCGCACGATTGGACCATGAGTATGAGCTAATCGCATGATTGGACCACGAGTATGAGCTAATCGATGGACCATGAGTATGGAGCAAACCATGCGATTGGATCATAAGAATGAACCATCCGTACGACTGAATGAAGGAGTCTGGGTCAGTCGCACGACTAAACCCTAGTCGCACTATTGAGTCGTGCGCAAGGGTCCAGTCGCACGATTAAGGCATGCGCATGGGTCTAGTCGCACGACTGAAATCCAAAACAGTATAAAAAGAGTCTCATTTGGTCGAAAACCCTACTTGACTTCAAAATTCTCAAAAACCGCCTTAAGCCCAGACACTCTGCCCAAATTTCTTGTTTTCATGATTAATCTCTGATTCAATGACTAACATATATCTTGTTCATCTACACGTAACTTGCAAATGAAATCGGATCAAATGACTGGTTGAATCGAACATAAATGACTGAATTTGATTGACTAAACAACCGGGACCAAAACATAAAATAAACCACTAAAATGGAAAAGAATGTTGACTTAACGAACATTTAGTGTTATTTCGGGTCCCTGCGAACCATATGAACCTAAAAAACGAAGTCTAACTTAACTTTTTGACAAGATTCAAGATTATGGTGTCGCACAGTGCAATATGCGAATGGACAGACTAATGAAATTCAGTCACATGATTGAGTCAGATGCATGATTCAATCACACGATTGAATCAATCGGTGACTCAGTCGCACGACTGACTCAACCACATGGCTTTGGATCTGACTGAATTAAGTCGCAGGCTCAATCGTACGACTGAACTCAGTCCTATGGTTCAATTGCACGATTGAACCAGTCTGTTTAAATCTGCTCCAAGTCAGTTGTTTATCTCTTATGAACGGACCTAATGTGTTTGTTTCTTATATTGCAGCAAAATGGCTGAGAGATGGACAATGAGCACCAAGCACAACATATGTGCTCATCTTGATACCATGACCCGGAATGCTTCTGAGTTCATCAGGATTATAGCTTTAATACGTAGATTGAGGATCTTCAAGGCTATTTCCACTCCATGCACACCTTATAGGTCGATCCAGCAGGCATTCTGGGAAAATGCCATTGTCGACCGGTCTACAGAGCTATACTGCATCTGGAGTTCTATCTTCAGTCAAGATATACAGATCGGAGAAGACGACCTAAGGCGAGTCTTGGACTTGGGTAAGGATGGAACCCACCCAACCAAGCTGCACCCCCTAACGGCATGGGGATGCTTTTTTAGGATCAAGTACGTCGACGACATCAATGCCGACGTGCTAAATGAGAGCAACATGTGCCCTCAATTCAAGTATCTGGCACATGTGATCCTGAAATGCATAGCCACTAGGAGAGGAGGATTTGACGAGCTATCAGATCAAATCCAGAACACATACGTTGCACTAGTGCTGAACCACCCGTTCAGTTTTTCACGTATGTTCTTCTTCTACCTGACGGAGAACATCAAGGCCAAAGGCAAGGAAGGCTTCTGCGTGTATCCAAGATTCTTGCAGATGATTATCGATGAGAAGCTTCCTACGCTGCCTAAGGAGGAAGACAATGTAGTGAAACTAGAGGTGATGGATGATTCCACCTTGGGCAGAATGAAGGGTCTACCGGGGAAAGCAGGTGAAGCCCCTTGTGAGGAGACTATTTGGCCATCTGGCCAAAGAGGGATACATGGCGCCAGTTCGTAAGAAGTGGCGTCACGACATTAGTTATTCCGACGTCGAGCCGATTGTGGCTCCTGCTGACGAGGATGATGACGATGATGACCATGATGATGGTCAAGGTGGTGAAGATGCATACCCCAGTCAATCACGGGCCACTGACACATCTACCATATCTCCACCACCTCCCCACAGTAGTACTTCTGCTCCAGGTGGATTGAAGCAGCCTGCCATCCACCGGGACTTCCTGGTTGATGAGGAGGAGGATGAGTCAGATGAGGAGCCTCTCACGAGGACCATCGGTAGCCAAGTGGTGGCTACTGAAATGGGCAAAGAGGTTGTTGGGGGACGCCAGGCTGGGGCTGAGGGTGCTGAGAATGCAGATCCCACTTACACACCTCCCCAGCCAACTAGCCCAGGGGGAGCCCAGCTTGCCAAGGGGTCGAGGCTGAAGAGAATGGCCCAGTCCCATGGAAAGAAGGGCAAGAGACGGAGGATAGTACTGATTACCACCTCCACTACCACAGCTACCACAACCACCATTACCACCACTCCTACCACCACTCACACCACCACTACCACCACTCCTACTCCCACCACACACACCTCCACAACCACCACTACTACCACCACTACTGCCACCACTACTGCCACCACCATAGCCACCACTATTACCACCACCACACATACCATACCATATCTATTCCACAACCATTCACCTTCATTCCCACTCCATCATACACCACATCCACCACCACATCAACCATATCCCAAACCGGCCCTTCCACATCATCGATCCCTCCACAGGGATCTCCTCTACCCACTGTTAGGTTAGAGTAGCAGCTGGCTAGCCTCAACCATCTGGTGCTCAAACTACTCACAACAGATGTCATACGAGCTAACCAGATAAAACAGTTGATGACAGTAAACGCTGTACAGGGCAAGCAAATAGCCCTGCTGACAGAGAGAGATGCAGCTCAGAGTCAAAAGATCGCCCATTTGACTGAGAGGGATGCTTCTCTCGAGAGAGCCTTGGCCAGAGCTCATCGTGCTCTCACTACATAGAATGAGCTGCTGATGGCCTCAGTGAAGAGGATTGAGGAGGTCGAGAAGAAGAATAAGAAGCTTTTGCTCAGACTTAAGGGGATGAAGGGTGAGCCCTTAAAGATAAAGGGTGACGGTGATGGCGGAGATGATGATGGTGACGATTCGTCTGATGATGAATCGAATGATGATGATGATGATGAGGGTGAGGCTGAAGGCAGTGGGAAGGACAAAGAAGGGGGAGATGATGATGAGCCCGAGCATGAAGGTGATGCATCTGCATCAGCCTCAAATCCATTGGCTCGGGAGAGGTGCACTAAAAGGAATCAGGATCAGCGACCCTCCTCCTCAGCTCCCCAAGCTGAAGAGTCGAGCGACCAAGGCAAAAGTAATGATTAAATGTCTTTATGTTTGAAAACTTTTGTACTTAAATTATTTATTACACTAATGTAATTAATGTTTATTAATGATTAATTATCTTGATTACTGATGTGTGTGTGATTGTGTCTAAAATGTTTAATCAAACAAATGAAGCTGAACAAACAGACGACTACAATGTCGCACCCCTTCAGCAAATCAAGACTAAGCTAACCATGATTCTTGATTTGCAAGGGATTGTGCGACGATCTGTGAGCTACACCCCTGAAGAGAGAGAGAGATCATTAATGATCTCACAGATGAGTAGCTGGCCGACATGTTTCGACTCAACCCGGATGAGCTAGTCAAGGATGCTCTAAGGTTGATGTCAGCAGTGATGAAGAGCTGCAAGATATAGATGAGATCAACATCGAGGATATCACAACAGAAAAGTATCCTTAGTACACTGACCAACAGGGAAACGTTATCCCCGATCTGGGTGAAACATTTGGCAGTGATACGTTTGGAGCTCTTGATGCTAAGGAGTAATAGAAAGAGAAAGAAGAAGGGAAAGCCCAAGCTACGAAAGCTGATGTCGAAATTAAGAAGGCTGAGTGGGCAGTGTGTCTAGCTGAAATGAGAGCCCAACGACAACCTCCAAAGTCTAACGCCTACACCAAACTTTATCGAGTGAAGAAGCATCAGAAGGTGTCAGGAAAGATTATTAGTGGGGCGTATTTTGAGGACTTGGATGTCTATGCCGTAAAGAGGGAGAAGGAGATAGAGTACTTCAGATTCCCTCATGATCTAAAGACTCTTCCCGGTTTTGAGCTAAACAGGCTTGCCTGTTTAGATCTTTTGTTCGCCAACCCTAGAAAGATGTCGGGTTGGTTCAAGATGGCACTAAAGAGGGAATACTACACCAGGTGGGTCAACTCCAGGCCTCAACAGCCTAAATGGTTTATAAATAAGACTGAAGTTGATCCTAACACTGGAAAGCCTAAAGTAGTGTTGAAGTGGAGTCCTCCGCGCACAATGTCGAAGATCCCATTACGGGAAATGCCTCAGGACTTCACTCCACACTTCAAGTGGTGGTATTATGACTGGCGAACGGGAGAAGCAGTCATAGTTTTGCATAAAGAGAGCAAAATGGAGACTATCAGGGTATTTGACCCGATGTGGCTAACCAACTTGTCGGCTGAAGATGTTTACCCTCTCTACAAGTGGCCACTATTCTTTGACTCACAAGACATTGTACAAGCTCTACAATTCCAACATGTCATACGGCTCTGCTTGGTGTTTGAGATTCACGCGAGAGTCACAAGAGAAGAGAAGTACAAGAAGTTTCAAGAGCACATGAAGAATGTTAGACATTAGGCTAAACTAGGTCTAAGGGGGAGTTTGTTGATACATATTGATTTACCTAGTTTATGTTCTTAAATGTAAAAGTCTTTCGTGTCTTACACTTATGTAATCCAATGAAATGAAATGATTGAATGATATATGAAATGCATTGTGATGTTTATATGTGATTGATTATGTCATGTTATCTTTATATCAAATGTGATTCACATGTATGAACTAAATATATAGGTTTGATGTTGGTTTTACATAGTTCTAAGTCAATAAGAACTTAGAAATGTGTTTAACTTAGTCATGTGGACATTACAGCTAATGGACCATACTTATGGCCCATACGCATGAATGAACCATGCTTTTGGACCAGACGCACGACTGAACCAGGTGACTGGACCAATCGTATGATTGAGACATAAGATTGGTTCAATCACACGACTGAACCTTCAGTCGTGCATATGAGTCAATCGCATGATTCAGTCGCACGACTGAATCATGCTAATGGTTCAGTTGTATGAATGAACACTGAAAACCTATAAATACCACATAATTCATGGAAAAACATAACACTTAGAATACTTTCATACCCTAGCCGTCCAGAGCGTTCTAAGTCGCCAATCCAAGTTCATAGTTCGTTCCTGATCGATTCCAACTTGTTCTAAGCGTTTGTGTCATCGTTAGATCGATCAGGTTGTTCGTTCTCACTGATTGGATGGCCAATCAAATAGAATTCCACGCTATTTGATCTGGTTTCACGCAGAATCCGTTAGTACTCTGTACGTACACGGTCCTAACAAGGTGAAGGCATATCAGTTGATTATGACCTCCGACGTGATGACGCAAGTCAAAGAATTTCAGAATGAGGCGTTTAAAGAAGATCGCCTCAACTCTGAATGAATGAGAGGTATAGTCGCGGACTTGGGAGAAAACACTCATGGAGTTAGAACCCGCTTCGGACGAATGTGGATCCCTAGTTACAGAGACCTACAAGAACGGATCATGGAAGAAGCTCATAATACTCGATACTCCATTCATCCCGGTGCTACCAAGATGTATCAAGACATGAAGAAAGATTACTGGTGGCCGGGCATGAAACATGATGTGGTGGAGTATGTGATAAGTGCCGTACTTGCTTGCAAGTGAATGCAAAACATTAGAAACCATACGGGAAAATATAAACTTTGGATATACCCGAGTGGAAGTGGGAACATATCACCATGGACTTTATTACGAAGTTACCACGTACTCCGTGAGGGTATGATGCTATATGGGTGATAGTTGATCGTTTGATGAAGAGTGCTCACTTCCTACCGATCCGAGAGACGTAGTCCTCTAAGAGACTCATGGATTTATTCATCAAGGAGATTGTAGCTCCTCATGGTGTACTGGTGTCTATTGTATCTGATCGTGACACTTGGTTTACATCTATGCTTTAGAAGAGATTCCACGATGCGATGGGAATGAGGCTACACATCAGCACGACTTATCATCCTCAGACGGATGGTCAGTCAGAGAGAACCATACAGACACTTGAAGACATGCTTCGGGCATGTGTCATTGATTTTAGAGGAAGTTAGGATGACCATTTACCGTTAGCTAAATTCTCATACAATAACAGTTATCATGCCAGCATTGGTATGCCCGCTTAGGAGATGCTATACTGTAGGAGATGTAGGACGCCCGTTTGTTGGGGCGATATTGGTCAGAAGGAGTTGGGAAGTATTATGGTGATTGAGGCTATGACTGAGAAGCTAGAAAATATCAAAGCCTTTATGAAGGCAACTAAGGATAGGCAAAAGTCGTACGCTGATAAGAGACATAGACCGATTGAGTTCAAGGTGGGTGATAGAGTTATGCTGAAAGTCTAACCTTAGAAGGGTATCATTCGGTTTCGGAAGCGGGGCAAGTTGTGCCCGAGGTATATTGGGCCTTTCTGAATTATGGCTCAAGTTGGAGAGGTGGCCTATAGGTTGGAGTTGCCTAGTGAGTTAAATGGAATTCACCCGACATTCCATGTATCTCATCTGCGGAAATGTATAGCTGATGAGGATATGGTTGTACCAATGGAGGACATCGAAGTTGATGAACGGCTCAACTATGTGGAGCAACCAGTGGCGATCATTGATCGTAAATAGAAAAGGTTAAGGAATAAGGTGGTTCCCTTGGTGCGAGTACAGTGGAAGCATAGAAAGGGATCTGAGTCTACGTGGGAGACTGAGGAGGAGATGAGACGACATTACCCACATCTGTTTGACATGTTTCAGGGACGAAACCTATATAAGGGGGGTCGACTTGTAACTCCCGGATATTTTTAAAGATGAGAAAGAAAGAATAAAAAGCGAATTAAAAGAAGAAAACACAGTTTAACCCAAATTAAGGGGCTAGGTGTGTCAAAAGGACAAAAAAGTATAATAGTTGGTGCATAAAGTGGGTATGGCCGCCCACACTTGCCTGCACCTTTCGTTTCAACCGGTTTTAGAGAGAGAAATCATAGAAGCTTTTGGGTTTTGAAGATAGATCAGGAAGAAGGCTGAATCCAAGGTAAAAATTTGAAGTTTTAAGTGTTCTTGTTGGGTTTTAGCCTCGGTTATATGCTTATGTGTTTGTGTGTGTGTTCAGGTGTGTGTGGTGGTTTTCTAGGTGTTTGAACTCATTGCATACGGGTTTGAAGGAAGACACACTCAAAGTTGCTTAAGGTGAGTTCTAGAACCCCCTTTTTACATGTTTTATACGATTTTGGGCTGGAAATGCATGTACGAATGTTTTTATAATAATGGGTTTTTCACCCATATGTCTTTGTGTGTGAATGCGGGTGGGCTTATTATATGGGTGTTTATGAGGTTATGATGATGCCTTGTTCTTGTTATGATGCTTAGAATGTAAGAAATAAGCTTAGAATATGTTAGATTGATGATTAGGACTAAATATGATGTTAGTGGTTTGAGTTGGCTTCCCATGCGCCTGAAATAGGTCCATGTGCCTAATGTATAGGAGTCTATTTATAAACTTCGGCCCAGTAGCCGCTTTATGCATGATGGTGGGGTATAGCACATGGCATTGGTTCGAATGAATTTACCCCGGTACTGTGGTCAGGCCACCGGGCACAATGTATGGGAGTCTATTTATAGACTTCGGCCCAGTACCCGCTTTATGCATGACGGTGGGGTATAGCCCGTGGAATTGGCGTGGAATGTGAGGAAGCTAAAGGTGAATGTACGTAAAATATGGTATGGAAGATAATGAATGATAACAATGACGTACGATGATGAATGAACAAAAGTTAATGAATGATGATGATGATAATAATAAGATTATCTATGTATACGTATGATGTATGAGCACATATGATAGTAAAGAACGGTTTTGAATATTAAGTAAAGTATTTTGTTTATAAAACTAGAACTCACTAAACAATGCAGGACCGGTAGAAGGGTTAGCACTTACAACACAACAACACAATGATGAGAAACACTTAACAGATCAAATGGGGAACCGGTTATGATGATGCTAAGAACACAAGTAAACATAGAAAGACAGAACAAGATAACAATACAAGTGGTTGGTTTTCAAGGATGTTGTATATTGCTTCTCAAGTTCAAAGTTACAAGTATTCAACACACATACATTACAAGACTTTGAGATACTATATACTACAACCTACAGATGGCCATACTTTGAAGGCCAGCTGGATACATGGACTAGACAACACAATCCATGTAGAGTCAAAAGGCAGATTGCCTTTTGGCTAGTGACGATGACATGCCATAACTCACATCCTAATGTATTACAAAAAGGATAAAACTACATAAAGTAGAAAGGTTTGACCCAAGACCTCAATGTACATTTTTCCTAAAGCATGAACCTTTTCACCAACTCATGTAAGTTGGTGACCAACTAGAGTGGGCAGCGGGAAAGTGGTTCAGCTTTTCAGAAAAAGTACATTAGATAAAAGCATGTATGATAAAAGTCTTCGGAAGAATCTGTCTTGGTTTCTTGGCTTCGGAAGACTT
>BJCO01817860.1:0-21449 GCA_018326465.1 Flaveria floridana | reverse complement strand
CAAGAAAGAAAATCAAAATTTTTCATGATAACAAACCAAGGTTTGCTAAACAAAGATCAACTACCCCTCCTAAACACCAAAGTCAACACAGACAAGCCCCAAGTAAATCTGTGTTAAATGAGGAAACACCTAGGGAGGAAGTTAAACCAAAAGTTCAAACTATAAACTAGTCGTCTGATTATCACAAACAAGCCTTACACAAAACTAGTTTGTGGAAAGCAAAATCAACAGGTGTGTCTGAATGTGAGGACAAGATGAGCAAGAATGTGTCTTCTTCTTTAGAGGGACAATAGGTGGAGTTTATAATGTGTGATGCCTCTCGGAAACCCAAGCCAGTTAAGGCTTGGGTCCCACTCCTGAACTAATCATTTCTGTTTGTGTGAAGGTTGTCCGCTACAGCTCTATCACTAATACCTGGATTATTGATAGTGGGGCATCCAGGCACATGACCAAAAATCTGTCTCTCCTTTTCAATGTTAAACAAATAAAAGGGGGACACATATCATTTGCGGGAAATAAAAGAGGATATATCACAGCTCAAGGTGAATTGGGAAATGAGAAAGTGAAATTTGATAAGGTCAACTATGTTCAACAACTAGAGAATAATTTACTCCCAGTTTCCCAAATCTGTAACAAGGGATTTAAAGTTGTGTTAAACAATAAGAGATGCTACATTCTGAAGAAGGATTATGTTATCCCCAAGGAGAAGGTTCTAATGTCAGCTTCAAGATATAACGACTTGTATGTATTGGATATGTCAAAAGCCTCCACAACTGAATTTGCTGCTCAATGCTTATTGTCTAAGGCCACCGACAGGGATTCTATTTCTTGGCACAAAAGAATGGTTCATATCAATCACAGGAAGATGAATCATTTGGTTCAAAATAATTTGGTTAAAGGTGTTACCGTCAAGAACTTCAGCTTCCAGATTTCTGTGTATCACGCAAGAAAGAGAAACAGACAAAGAAATCTCACAAATCTAAGAAAGTTAACTCTATTGAGATTCCATTGGAGCTTCTGCATATGGATTTGTTTGGCCCTGTCAGTACTAAAAGCATAGTAGGAGATTGGTACTGTTTTGTGGTCATTGATGACTATTCACGATTCTCCTGGGTCATGTTTCTTAAAGCCAAGTCAGAGACGTTTGAGTCATTCAAACATTTAGTTATGACTATGGAGTCTCTATATATGTTGAAAGTGAGGAAAATACGTTCAGACAACGGGACAGAATTCAAGAATCATTAGATGGAGGCTTTCTGTCGAGAGAAAGGAATAGTTTATCAATTTTCTTCTGCCTACACTCCACAGATGAATGGGGTTTCTGAACGCAAAAATCGTAGCTTGATTGAAACTGCAAGGACAATGTTGGCAGATTCGATGCTACCGATTCAGTTCTGGAATGAAGTTGTGGCTAACGCATGCTATACACTCAATCGGGTCTTAGTGGTTAAACATCATGGTAAATCCTGTTATGAGTTGCTTTAAAAGCGTAAACTGAATCTGGAGTATCTAGAACATTTGGAGCCCCTTGCATGTTATTAAAGAAAGCTCAGAATGGGAAATTTAGTGAGAAGGCAGAGGAACGTATCTTTCTAGGATACAATATACTAGACAAACGGGTTTATAACAATGCAACTAGTCAGGTTGAAGTATGGTACAACGTCGATGTTCAAAGATACACCACACCCCTTGCTGGAAATGGTCCATCATTCTTCTTTGATTATGATGGGTTTTTCAAATCTTTCAATCTTCCTCCTGCCTATTCCGATAACGAGATGGCTGCTCAAATGATGTATGATGTTTTGAACACTCCTAATCCAGACTCGAGCACTACTGCTCCAACTGATGGTACTTTTGGGGCGTCGGAGGAAGATCTAGAAGTTAGTTACTACTCCTCAGATGGTGAGAGATTGATAATGAAAATATGAGCAATGAGGAATCTGTAAGTCCTAATGATAGTACTCCAGCCATAGATGAACTAGTGATTCATAACCTTGCTAATGAAGTGACTATTCCTACAACTCCAGTGACAAGGATCAACGTGAATCATTCCCCAAACAACATCATAGGATATTTTCTCTCAGGTGTTCAGATAAGAAATCAGTTGTACGCAACTGACTGTGCTGTAGTAATGGAAAAGGGATACATACATGATGGGGCATATAAGTGTTTTGTTTCTCAAGTCGAGCCCAAGAATGTAAGTGATGCCTTGAAAGATGAGGCATGGGTAAATACGATGCAAGAAGAACTTCTACAGTTTAAGAAGCTCGGTGTTTGGACACTAGTGGATAGACCCAAGGGTGCAAAGGTGATTGGCACAAAATGGGTTCTTCGTTGCAAGAAAGATGACAAGGGGATCATCATCAAAAACAAGGCACGATTAGTAGTTCAAGGGTTTAGACAAGTTGAAGGCGTGGACTACAATGAGGTATTTGCACCTGTGGCTAGGATGGAAGCAATTAGGATCTTCCAGCCTATGCATGCTACATGAAGATCAAGGTGTATCAATTGGATGTGAAAAGTGCATTTCTACATGGTGAAATCTGTGAGACAGTATACGTCAGTCAGCTAGAAGGTTTCGAAGATCCTTATCATCGACATAGAGTTTATAAGTTAGACAAGGCTTTGTATGGGCTACATCAAGCTCCTCGAGCCTGGTATGAGAAGCTCTCCACTCACCTGTTGAAACATGGTTTTCGAAGGGGGGTAATTGACTGTACGTTATTTATCAGAGAAAAGGATGGTGACTTACTACTTGTTCAAATATATGTGGATGACATAATCTTCGGTTCCAAAAACAAAGAATTATGTAAAGAATTTGAATCGGTGATGAAAGTTGAATTTGAAATGAGTGCCATGGGAGAGATGAAGTTCTTTCTGGGATTACAGGTGGATCAGACACCCAATGGAATCTTTCTACATCAGAACAAATACGTGGGGGACATTCTGAAGTGTCTTGATATGGAAAATGTAACAATTGTTGGTACCCCTCTTGCCACGAACCACGAAGTGGCACCTAATGAAAATAGAGATTTGGTTAATGCCACCATGTATCACGAAATGATTGGATCTCTAATGTATCTCACAGCTTCTCGTCCTGATATCATGTACGCCACGTGCCTCTGTTCTATATATTAGTCAAAGCCAAAAGTAAATCATCTAATTGGGGTGAAACGGATCTTTCGTTATCTGAAGGGTACTCCAACACTCGGGTTGTGCTATCCCCATGATGATGACTTTGCACTTACAGCTTACAGTGACTCAGACTATGGTGGATGCAAGATGAACTACAAGTCCACATCTGCGGGGTGTCAATATTTTGGAAGGCGTCTAGTCACCTGGCAATGTAAGAAGCAGACGTCTATTGCTCTGTCAACATATGAAGCTGTATACATTGCTGCTGCAAGTTGCTGTTCTCAAATTATCTGGGTTCAACAGCAAATGCGGGACTATGATTTGCAATTTCCTAACACCCTTATTTTTGTTGACAATTCTACTGCCATAGCTGTAACTAAAAATCCAGTACAAAATATCACTTCATATGTGATTGTTTTGAAAAGCATTTAATCGATTTAATTAAAATTAACACGGATTTTCAGCGCGCCGACCTCTATACAAAAGCCTTTGATAAACCGAGATTTTACTATCTATTAGAGGTCAATGGCGTCAAGAAGAAAGAGGAAATGATTCCGGAGGAGTCGAGTTCATAGTCTGTCCGTATGTTTCTTAATTTTTTTTCTGTCAAATTTATTTTATTTTCTTTTATTTTCTGTCTTACAAAAACACAAAAATATTTTTTTTTTAGAATTTTAGGGGGAGAATAGCTTTAATTTCAGCAGTTAGTATTCAATTACTTAAAAAAAATAAAAGGGGGCGGGCAGGTCAACTGAAAAGCAATAAAATCAAATCTGAGAAATTGATTCAGTACGTTGGAAAATGATAGTACAGAGGCATCTTATCACTTGGGACACCAAAATGAAAGGCAAAAGAAAATTATAAGTCTGAGAAGTCAAAGCTTAATAAATTGAAAAATGATAGTAAGCTAGTATGTTACTGTAGTTACGTGGAGAAATTAGATCTTGGGGTTGCATGTACATTGTATGATGTGTCAGTAGATTCAACACAATAGATTAGTAGACATCATTGGTGAATCACACAAATTAAATCATTCAACAGGTTGTGGGTTCCCATCTTATCATTGGTCTACACAATCAATAAACTTCCAATAAGGAGTGAAGAGCAAAAAGAAAGCCACAAATGTGTGCGAACGACCAAAACTATTAGCAAAGCACATGAAAAATATGAAAGGCAATCAAGCTGATGACAAATATCGTTGCTGCATTAAACAAATTATAAAGATGCTCTAACAAGAAGATAGGTTATGTGCCTCTCTGCTGTGCGATGGCACTGACCTGAGGATAAGCATAACCTATATATTTTAAGAATTCATTGTTGTTTGCACCTCTCTGCTGTGCGATGGCACTGACCTAAGGCTTAGCATCTCTTTGAAAGCTCTTAGAATAGTTTCTTCTTGACTAAAAACCCGTAGACCGCTCAAAAATCTCCTGAGGAAGGTTGATTATCTTATAAGCGTGGGGTTCACAAATGCCTGTTGACCTAACACATCTAATTAATCACCAATGTGTGTCAAAAATCTGTGTATGGATTTATGTGGACAAATACACTGACCATCATTGTGGCTGCATCACCCGATAATCAAAATCAATGTGTGCTACATAACAACTCTAGCATGATTTCATGTTAATGTCTTTGACTCTTAGAGGAAAGAGACTAAGAGTAATGTATATATAAAGCTTATTGTTTTTGACACAAATATAAAAGGTCCCAAATGATTATGTTCTATGCCTGTCTGATTAAAGTTGTTCTACTCAGGGGGAGAAATCATTTTATTGAAGTTAAAATGTTTTCAACCCTTCTCAAATGAAAACCACAAAAATATGTTTGTATTGAGTCGATGTCGGACTATGTAAGAAGACTGAACTCTGTGAATGTCACAAAATGAACTGAACGTTAACTGTGAAAAGCCTGTTTCTGAAAGGTAAAAGGATCATGTCTGAGGTGATCAAACGGTTTTCATATAAAAGGATCATGTTTGAGGTGATCAAATGGTTTTCATTTAAAAGGATCACGTCTGAGGTGATCAAACAATTTTCATTTATAAGGATCACGTCTGAGGTGATCAAATGGTTTTCAGTTATAAGGATCATGTCTGAGATGATCAATGGTCATAATGTCATATATCAAAGATAAGTATAGGAAACAGTGGGACAAATGAAGTCAAATTCATAAGTATGAGCCAATCGCACGATTGGACCATAAGTATGAGCCAATCGCACGATTGGACCATAAGTATGGGTCAGTCACACGATTGGACTATGAGTATGGGTCAATCATACGACTGGATAACAAGTATGGATCAATTGCACGACTATACCATGAGGATGGCCGAGTCACATGATTGGCAAACTCAGTATGAACCAATAGTATGATTGTCTGAATGAGTATATGTCAGTCGTACAAGTGAACCTCCGTCGCATGAATGAATCATCCGTATGGGTCCAGTCGCATGACTGAAACTCAAATCAGTATAAAAAGGGGGCTCAGTCGGTCGTAGTCCTACACTTGACATCAAATTCTCCCAAACTCCCGACTAACCAAGGACACCCTTTTAAAAAATTTTCGTGTGATCTCCATTGATTTCGTGTTGCTAACGGATATACTTTCATCTACAGGTACAGTGAGAACGTAATAATGATACATTAGAACGTAAAGTCAAACAAAAGTGTCCGAATGATTTTAGACCTGAACCGACTCAAATAACTTTAAAATTGGACCTCTAAGCGGACTTAAATGTGAACTTAACAGATAATAAGTGTAACAACGAGTCTATGCGCGTCTAATGAATCTAATCTTGATATGAAAAT
The DNA here is from genome assembly GCA_018326465.1 of Flaveria floridana. Classification (NCBI taxonomy): domain Eukaryota; kingdom Viridiplantae; phylum Streptophyta; class Magnoliopsida; order Asterales; family Asteraceae; genus Flaveria; species Flaveria floridana. The sequence goes on along the minus strand of BJCO01817860.1, from coordinate 15,504 downwards.
GACTGTTTTGACAAAGATTCAAAATCTTGGACTCGCACAGTGCGTATACGAAAGGACATACAGATGAACTTCAGTCGCACGATTGAGCCAGACGCATGATTCAATTGCACGATTGAATTAATCGATGACTTAGTCACACTACTGACTCAACCGCATATCATTACACACGACTAAACTCAGTCGGAGGCTCAGTCGCACGACTGATTCAGTCGTATGGTTGAATGGTACGATTGAACCCGTTTGATATGATCTGTTCAAACTCAAATATTCTTTCTTATGAACGGGTCTAACATGTTTGGTGATTGTGTTGTAGTGAAATGGTGGATAGATGGACGAAGAGTACTAAGCACAACATCTGTGCTTATCTCAACACTACTTCTCGGAATGCCTCATATTTTGTTGGGATTATAGAGTTTTTACGCCGATCCAGGATACACCATGCTATATCTACTCCCTGCACACCTTACTGCTCACTACAGCAGGCATTCTGGGAGAATGCTATTGTAGACCAATCAGTGGAGCCATTTAGGATTCGGAGCTCTATCTTTGGAGAGGATATAGACATCGGGGAGGATGACTTGAGGAGAGTTTTGGATTTGGGAGATGACTCAGACTATCCCACCATGCTGCATCCCATGACTGTGAGGGGATGTTTTCTACGAACTAAGCACGCTCGCGACATCAATGCCGGCGTGCTTAACAAGAGCAACATGTGCCCGCTGTTCAAATATTTGGCACATGTGATCCTAAAGTGCATAGCCTCCCGACGCGGTGGTTTTGACAAGATGAGCGACCAAATTCAAAACGCGTTTGTTGCATCGGTGCTCAACCACCCATTTGGTTTCTCTAGGATGTTCTTCAATTACATGAGGGAGAACATCGAGGCTAAGGGGAAGGAGGGATTCTGCATGTATCCTTAGTTTCTACAGCTGATCATCAACAAGAAGCTGCTTCACCTACCCAACTTAAGGATGATGAGGTTTTATTAGAGGTTATGGATGACACCACTTTAGGCAGGATGAAGGTGTACAGGGGAAAGCAGGTTAAGCCTCTGGTGAGAAGGCTATTCAGTCATGTAGCCCACATCGACTATGTAGCGCCAGCCAGAAAGAAGTGGCACCATGACGACAGCGACTCCGATCTAGAGCTTGTCATGATTCCAGATGATGACGAAGAAGATGATGATGATGACCAGGATCATAGTCAAGGTGGTGGAGACGAGGGCTCGAATAAATCCAGAGCCACTGAGATGTCTACTATTCCTCCACCACCTCAGTAGAGTGGTTCTTCAACTCCTGGTGGATCTGAGCAAGCTGCCATCGACCAGGACTTCCTGATAGATGAAGAAGATGATTTATCACAGGAGGAGCCCCTAGTAAGGCAGGTTGGGAGCAAGTGGGTTGCCACCGAGAAAGATAAGGAGGTGGTTGGCACCCGCAAGGCTGGGTCAAAGGGTGTTGATACGGAAGAAAGTGATCCATCTTACACACCGGACCAGCCCATCAGTCCAGGGGGAGCCCCAACTGCAAAGGGATCTAGGAAGAAAAGAATTGCCCAACCCTATGGCAAGAAGGGGAAAAGACAATGGATCATTCTGATGAGCTCCTCTACCACCACAGTCACTACCACCACCACAGTCACTACCACCACCACTGCCACTACCACTGCTACTACCAACACCACAGCCACTGCCTCCGACATACCCACCATTACACATACACCAACATCTTCCTCACCCTTAATACCCAAAACCACCTCTCCATAATCTAATCCCACTCCTACACCAATTTACACCACATCCACAACTACCCCAACCATTCCCCAATCCGGAACGTCCACCTAATTCCCACCTCCATAGGGCACTACTCCACCTACTGTTAAGTTAGAGGAACAGCTTGCAAGCCTTACCAGGATAGTGCTCAAGCTGTTGGCAACGGATGATCTAAGGGCAAACCAGACAAATCAACTAATGGCGGCCAATGCAGTACAGGGCAAGCAAATTGCCCAGCTCACTGAGAAGAACGAAGCTCGTGAGAGAGCTTTAGTTCGAGCTCACAAGGCCCTGCAAGCTCAAAATGAGCTAGTGTTGGCATATGCCAAGAGGAATGAAGGGTTGGAAAAGAAGAACAAGAAAATCATGTTAAGGTTGAAGTGAAAGGAGGGTGAGCTTCTGAAGATTATGGGAGATGGAGATGATGATGGTGATGATGATGACAATTCAAGTGATGACAAATCAGAGGATGACGGTGATAAGGAGGAAGCTGGTGAAAGTGGAGAGGAGAAATAGAAGAGCGATAATGAGGATGATGAGCCTGAAGGTGATGCTAATGCATCAGCCTTAACTCAATCAGTGAGGGAGAGGCGCACTATGAAGAATCAAGATCAAGGAACCACATCCTCAACTCCTCAAGCTGACGAGCCTCAAGTTCAAGAGAAAAGTAATGATTAAGATGGTTTATGCATTTTGAAACTTTTTGTAATTGAACTTTTTATTGCAGTAATGTAATTAATGATAATTTATGTTTAATGTCTTGATTATTCATTAATGTGTGATTTGTTTATTGTGTAATCAAACAGATGAAACTCAACAGGCCGACGAGTACGATGTGGCTCCCCTTCAGCAAATCAAGACTCAACTTACTATGATTCTTGATTTGCAGGGGATTGTGAGACAGTCTGTGAGTTACACTCCAGAAGAAAGGGAGGTTATCCATGATCTATCTGATGAACAGCTCGCAGAGATGTTCAGACTCAACCCAGACGAGATAGTCAAAGATGCTCCTGAAGTCGATTTGTGCATGATGAGGAGTTACAAGGAGTGGATGAGATAGAGATAGAGGATGTCACGTCAGATCATTATCCTCAGTACACTGACCTTGATAGAAATGTTATACCTGACTTGGGTGATACATTTGTCAGTGATACATTCGACAAACTAGATGAGAAACCGATTGAGAAAGAAGAGGCTGAAGGTAAAGCTCAGGCTGTAGATGCTGATGTAGATCTAAAGAAAGTTGAATGGGCTGCATGTTCAGCAGAGATGAAAGCTCAGCAAGAACCTTCAATGCAAAATGCCTACACCAAATTGTACAAAGTTAAAAGACATTAGAAGATGTCGGGCAAGATTATCAGTTGGGCTTACTTTTAGGATTTAGACGTATATGCCATGAAAAGGAGAAAGGGATTAAGTACTTCAGATATCCATATGATCTGAAGACTCTTCTAGGAATTGAGTTAAACAGACTAGCATGCCTAGATCTACTATATGCCAATCCAAGGAAAACGTCCGAATGGTTTGAGACGGCATTAAAGAAGGAATACCACACTAGATGGGTCAACTTCAAACCTTAACAACCAAGGAGGTTTCTTAATAAGACTGAGGTTGACTCGATATCGGGAAGAAGGAAGGTGGTGTTAAAGTGGAGACCTCGGAAGACTATGTCAAAGATTCCATTAAGGGAGATGCCACAGGATTTCACACCTCACTTCAAGTGGTGGTATTATGATTGGAGGATGGGGGAAGCTTTTATAGTTTTGAACAGAGAAGGAAAGATAGAGACTATCAGGGTATTCGACCTAATGTGGCTTACTAACTTGTCAGCAAACGATGTTTATACATTATACAAGTGGCCACTGTTCTATGACACGCAAGACATTATACAAGCTCTCCAGTTCCAACACGTCATACGACTCTATTTTGCTTTTGAGATACATGCTGGAGTCACTAAAGAGGAGAAGTACAAGAAACTTCAAGAACATGTGAAGTGTGTTAGACAATAGGATTAACTAGGTCCAAGGGGGAGTTTGTTGATACGTGATGTCCCTAGTTTATGTACTTAAATGTAAATGTCTTTCATTTCTTACACATATGTAATGCAAGTGCTTAATGATATGTGATATGTGTTTTGATGTTTATTTGTCTTTGATTATATCATATTCTTATTGTATTTAGTATTACACATATGAATAAACACTATATATAGGTTTGAGTTTGTTGTACATAATTCTGAGACAATAATGATTCGGAAATGTGTTCAACTTAGTCAGGTGATTATCCGTGCTAATGGACCATACTTATGGACCAGACGCACGAATGGATCATACTTATGTACCAGTCGCACGACTGATCCAGTCACGTGACTAGATCAGTTGTATGACTGAGACATAAGATTGACTCAGTCGTAAAACTGAACCTTCAGTCGTGCGTATGAATCAAATGCATGAGTCAGTCGTACGACTGAACCATGCTAATGGCTCAGTCGTATGAATGGATACTGAAAAACTATAAGTACCACATAATTCGTGGAAAAACTCAACACTTTGAATATTATCATACCCTAGCCGTCCAGAGCATTCTAGTTCATCCATCCAACTTCAAAGTTCGTTCCTGATCGATACCAACTCGTTCTTAATGTTTGTTTATTTGTTAGATTGATCAGGTTTTTATTCTCACTGGTTGGGTCGCTAATCAAATAGAATTACACGCTATTTGAGCTGGTTTCATGTTGAATCAGTTAGTACTCCATATGAAAACGGTCCTAACAAAACCGCAATAGCAGTTGATGTAGATAGGGTTGTGGGCGGCCATGCTCTTTTAAACATAAAATAATAATATTTGTCCTTTTTACACTTACACCACCTCTACTTTGGCTTTTCCTTTTCTTTTCTTATTATATTTTTTTTCTTTTATTTTATTTGACTAGAAATTTCGGATGTTACAAGTCTACCCCCCTTAAAGAGGTTTCGTCCCCGAGACTTGTCACTCTTCAAATAACTATGGGTAATGCTATCTTATCTCCTCCTCAGTCTCCCACGTAGACTCAGAACCCTTTCTATGCTTCCATTGCACTCTCACCAGTGGAACCACTTTATTCCTCAGTCTTTTCTCCTTTCGATCAATGATTGCCACTGGCTGCTCTATATAATTGAGCCATTCATGTACTTTAATATCATCCAGTGGTACGATCATATCTTCATCGGCTAAGCACTTTCTCAGATGAGATACATGGAATGTCGGATGGATTCCACTTAACTCGTCTGACAATTCTAACCGATAGGCCACCTCTCCTACTCGTGCGATGATTCGGAAAGGTCCTATGTACCTCGGACTTAGCTTACCACACTTCCTAAACCGAATGATTCCCTTCCAAGGTACGACTATCAACATAACTCGGCCGCCCACCTTGAATTCTATCGGTTTACACCTCTTGTCGGCGTAAGACTTCTGTCTATCCTTTGCCGCACTCATAAAGGCTTTGATTCCTTCTAACTTCTCAGTGGCAGCCTCGATCACCTCAAGGCTCCCCAACTCTTTTCGTCTGATATCACCCCAACATACGGCTGTCCTACACCTCCTACCGTATAGCATCTCGTAAGGTGGCATACCAATACTAGCATGATAACTATTATCGTAAGAGAATTCAGTTAACAGTAAGTGATCATCCCAACTTCCTCCAAAATCAATCACACATGCTCGAAGCATATCCTCGAGTGTCTGGATCGTTCTCTCAGACTGACCGTCTATCTGAGGATGATAAGTTGTGAAGTTGTGTAGCCTCGTCCCCATCACATCATGGAATCTCTTCCAATCCTTCGATGTAAACCGGGTGTCACGATCCAATACGATAGACACCGGCACACCATGACAAGCTACAATCTCTTTAATGAACAGATCCGCCAATCTTTCTGATGAATACGTCTCGCGGATCGGCAGGAAATGAGAACTCTTCATCAGCCGATCAACAATCACCCATATGGCATCGCACCCCCTCACCGCACGAGGTTGCTTAGTAATAAAATCCATGGTGATGTGCTCCCACTTCCACTCGGGTATATCCAACGGTTGGATCTTCCCGTATGGCATTTGGTGTTCCGCCTTCACTTGCAAACAAGTATGGCACTTACTCACATACTCTACTACGTCACGCTTCCTTCCCAGCCACCAATAATCTTTCTTCATATCTTGGTACATCTTTGTAGCACCGGGATGAATCGAGTATCGAGTCTTATGAGCCCCATCCATAATTCGTCCCCATAGATCGTCGTAACGAGGTATCCATATCCTTTAATTTCGGGTTCTAACACCGAGAGTGTTTTCACCTGATTCTGCAACAAAACCTCTCATTCGTTCAGAATTTAGGCGATCTTCTTTCAATGCCTCTTCTTGAAATCCCTTCGCCTGTGTCATCACATCAGCGGTCATAACCATCTGATAAGCTTTCACCTGAATCGGCTCAGGTCTCTCCTTTCGACTAAGAGCATCGGCCATGATATTGGCCTTACCCGGATGGTAATGGATCTCACAATCATAATCCTTGATAAGCTCTAATCATCTCCTCTGCCTCATGTTGAAATCCTTTTGCTTAAAGAAATACTTTAAGCTCTTATGATCTATGATGATTTCTGCACTTCGTCCCGTATAAGTAGTGCCACCAAATCTTCAACGCAAAGACCACAACCGCTAACTCCAAATCATGAGTAGGGTAGTTGACTTCGTGGTTTTTCAACTGTCGGGATGCATAGGATATCACTGTTCCCCGTTGCATTAACACGCAACCTAGTCCTGAATAAGATGCATCTGAATACACCACTAAGTCTTCATTCCCCTTGGGTAATGTCAAGACAAGAGCTTGAGTCAATCTCGTCTTTAACTCCTCAAAAGCACACTTCTGTTCTCGATCCCACACAAATTTCACATCCTTGCGAGTCAATTTAGTCAAAGGTGAGGCTATTTTAGAAAAGTCCTGGATGAACCTCCTGTAATAACCCGCCAAACCCAAGAAACTACGGATCTCGGACGATGTCTTTGTAGACTTCCATTGCATCACTGCCTCCACCTTTGCGGGTCTACCATAATCCATTGATGCTTAGAATGTTAGTGATAAGCTTAGAACATGATGAACTGATGAATTGGGATTGATTATGATGATTGATAGTAGAGTTGGCTTCCATGCGCCTAAATAATGGCCCACGCGCCTAACGGTCAAAATTGCTTAATTGTCCCCCATGCGCCCAAACCCCATGCGCCCAAACCCCATGTGCCCAAATAGTACTCATGCACCGGCAGAGTGCCCATGCGTCTAGAATTTGCCCAGAATGACTAAGTGTTGGGCGATGCTCCCCAATAGTGCCCATGCACCTAGAACTTTCCCATGCGCCTAAGTGTTCCCATGCGCCCAGAAGGCCATGCGCCTGCATAGTGCCCATACGCCTAAGACTTAAAATTTATTTTCTGAATTTGGGAAAATTGTAAAGTGTAGGCTTTGACTTGGGATGTTCCTGGGGAAGACGTAAGTTGACTTTTGGCGATGGACGACGTGTGATTAGACAGGGGTGCTGGATGATGATGTGTGATGTCTAGATGATGATGCATGATGGTGTATGTTATGTATGATTATGTGTGACAAGGCTGTGCTTATGTAAAATATGATTCCCTTATGTTCCTTATTATGTATTATTCCGTGACCCACGTATTATGAGTATGAAATAAACGTGAAGTATTATGTAACGTAAAGCATTTTTGGGATGGCATCCATTTGTATAACAATCATGTTTTTATGATGTAATGCAAATTATGATATTTTGTAACAGCTAACTATATTGTATTAATTTGCGAAAGCATCCATTAATATATGAAATGGTTTTAATTAATTTCCGCTGTGATGTTTTAAATAAATGTATAGTTTATGTGTGATGAATGACCAACTGTGATGTGCCCGGGAACGGGGCCTTGCAAGTTGGTATCAGAACCAAAGTTTAAGTGAAATGGGTAAATATTTTCAAAAGAAACCTAAACTTAAACTGAAAATGGGACAAAAGGAGGGATGCCAGTCCAAGTAGCTACGTGCCATCAGGTATTTTCTTAAATGTTAACCGATATTTTGTGCGCATGTTATTTGATCTGTTTGCCCTTAGTAGATTTAGAAACTGATGTAGTTAGGATAGGAAATGCTTAGGGTATGAAGAGTAAAGTAAGTGGCTAATCACAACTGGCCACTGTAATTAGAAAGTTACTATACTTAACATAAACTGAGATATTCCCTTGAGTGACTGTGTTAGTGTTTGAATCTTATAGCGTGTTAGAGGATGGTTGGTGGTAGATCTTCGAAGGCTTCTCGGGGTGGAGGTCATGGTGGACGTGGTGCTGGACCACGGGTCATGAGAGGAAGGCCAAGAGCTGAAGAAGTGGCTCATGAAGGGCATGAAACTCCTCATACGGAGGGTGGTGATGAGAGTGCTAACCTAAGGGCCTCGGTGAAAGAGGCTGTGGTAGAAGAGGTTCATCAGGTCATGCAGACGATCCTGTCGTCTGTGTTGACCGAAGTGATTAAGGCTGTTAGGGAAGGAGAGAGGAAGGAAAGGAGAAGGCCCACAGGGGAAGGGGAACAACCGGAGACTAAGACGGTTGTCCCCACTGACGAGGAGGAGGAAAAGAGCCTGCGTCGGAGGCAGCACGAGGCTGTAACTACGGGGCATTTTAAAGATGCAAGCCCCCAACTTTCGATGGCAATGGTATTGCTGTTGCTGCCCATCGATGGGTAAGAAAGATGGAGGATCAGAAGGTGAAGTTTGCAACTCATTCGTTCATGGACTCGGCTCTATGTTGGTGGGACAACATTGTCCAAGCCGAGGGTAGTAGGGCGATTAGCAGGATGATGTGGAGTGAGCTGAAGAAGTTGGTGATTGAGGAGTTCTGTCCTCACCGGGAGTTAGACAAGGTGGAGAGAGAGTTCCTGCAGCTGCAAGCAGGAACAATGACACATCAACAATACACCACCAAGTTTAACGAGATGGCACGGCTAGTGCAGGATCAGGTGACATCCTTGTCATGGAAGATCAAGAGATACATTCAGGGCTTACCGGCGAATATCCGCAGGCATATGATCGTTTCCCGACCGAGCACGTTCAGGTCGGTGGTAGATTTGGCGGGAAGACTGTATGATGAAAGGGAGGTAGTGGTGGCTGAGGTGAGTAAGAAAGGTGGTGGTGACCGGAACTGGAACGGGAAGCGGTTTGGACGGGTGATGCTCCGGCAAACAACAAGAGTGCACGGGTGGATGACCAACGTGTGGTCACATCCGGTGCGGGGTCGAAGAGGTGTGGAAAATATGGAAAGGAGCATAATAGAGAATGTAGGTGTGGATCCAATGTATGCTTCAAGTGTGGAAGGATGGGGCATATAGAAAAGGATTGTCGTATGGCTAGATGTTTTAACTGTGGTGGAGAGGGTCACATGAGCAGGGAATGCAAGAAGCCAAGGGTTGAGAGTTTCGAAGCGAAGAAGACGACTAGGACTGAGGCACAGAAGGCGAGCACCAGTGCTTTCACCATGACCATGGAGGAGGCTAGGACGGACCCTGATTTTGTGTCAGGTACGTTTCTAGTAAAGCAAACTCCTGCCTCTATGTTATTTGATTCAGGTGCTAGTAGAAGTTTATTTCTGCTGCTTTCTGTGCTAATTTGCTTGTTATTAGTAGATGTTTTGATGAGCCCTTTGATGTAGAAACTGCCATAGGTAAGTCTACAAGGATTTCTGACTTGATTGAGGGTTGTGACATAGAATTAGAAGGTCACAAGTTTCCTGCTAGACTGTTTGTGATGACCTTAGGTGGGTTTGATGTAGTTCTAGGAATGGATTGGTTAGCAGACTATGAGGCGAACATTGTGTGTCGCAAGAAGATGATTAGATTGACAACGCCTGACGGTAGTTCGGTGGCAATATACGGTGATCGAGTTACGGCGATTCCGAAAGTGATTTCGATGGCGGTGGCGGGAGAATGCCTGAGACGGGGATGTAGTGCCTATCTGGCCTATGTAAAAGATATGGAAACTTCAACACCACAATCCTGTACCGGTGGTGTGTGACTTTCCCCATGTGTTCCCAGAGGACTTATCAGGTGTGCCACTGGATCGTGAAATCGAACTTCATATTGACTTGATACCCAGTGCTCAGCCCGTCGCTATGGCACCGTATCGTTTAGCACCCTCCGAGATGAAGGAATTAATGGAGCAACTGCATGAGTTGCTCGATAAGGGCTTCATTAGACCGATTATCTCTCCTTGGGGTGCTCCGGTCTTATTTATTAAGAATAAGGATGGTAGTAGGAGGATGTGTATTGACTACCATGAATTGAACAAGTTGATGATGAAGAATTGTTATCCAGTACCGAGTATTGATGACTTGTTTGATCAGCTCCAAGGTGCCAGTTGGTTTCCGAGGATAGATCTTCGATCTTGCTACCATTAATTAAAGGTGAAGGAGCAATACATTCCTAAGACAGCTTTTCGCACGTGTTACAAACACTACAAGTTTCTCGTTATGTCTTTCAGTTTAACTAACACGCCAGCTGCCTTTATGGACCTAATGAATCGAGTGTGTCAGTCGATGTTAGATAAATCAGTGATTGTATTTATCGATGATATCCAGATTTATTCAAGGAGCGAAGAAGAGCATGCCAGTCACATTTAATAAGTTTTGGAGACATTAAGAAAGGAGAAGCTGTTTGCTAAGTTCTCCAAGTGCGTGTTCTGGTTGCACGAAGTTCAGTTCTTGGGTCACGTGGTAAATCCCGAGGGGATTATGGTAGACCCGACAAAGGTGGAGGCAGTGATACAATGTAAGTCTCCAAAGATGCCATCCGAGATCCGTAGCTTCTTGGGGTTGGCGGGATATTATCGAAGATTCATCCAAGACTTCTCCAAGATAGCTTCTCCGTTGACTAAGCTGACCCGTAAGGATGAGAAGTTTGTATGGTGCAAGATCAGGAGAAGGCTTTTAGAGAGTTAAAGATGAGGTTAACACAAGCTCCAGTTTCATCCTTACCCGAAGGAAGCGAGGACTTGGTAGTCTATTTAGATGCTTCTTACTCGGGGTTGGGTTGCGTGTTGATGCAATGAGGGAAGGTTATAGCCTACGCATCCCGATAGTTGAAAGTTCATGAAGTTAATTATCCTACTAATGACTTGGAGCTAGCAGCTGTGGTCTTTGCCTTGAATATTTTGTGGCACTACTTATACGGGACGAAGTGCACAATCTTCACTGACCATAAGAGCTTGAAGTACTTCTTCGAGCAGAAAGATTTGAACATGAGGAAGAGACGATGGTTGGAGCTCATAAAGGATTATGATTGAGAGATCCACTACCATCCGGGCAAGGCCAACGTGGTAGCGGACGCCCTTAACCGAAAGGAAAGACCCGAGCCGATTCGGGTGAAGGCATATCAGTTGATTATGACCTCTGATGTGATGACGCATGTCAAGGAATTTCACTACGAGGCTTTGAGAGAAGATCATCACAACTCTGAAAGGATGTAAGGTCTAGTCACGGAAGTGGGTGAGAACACTCTTGGTGTTAGAACCCGATTCGGATGAATGTGGATTCCTCGTTATAGGGACTTACGTGGAAAGATCATGGACGGGGCTCATAAGACTCGATACTCCATTCATCCTGGTGCTACCAAGATGTACCATGATATGAAGAAGGATTATTGGTGGCCGGGTATGAAGCGTGACGTAGCAGAATATGTGAGTAAGTGCCTTACTTGTTTGCAAGTGAATGCGGAGCATCAGAACCATACGGGAAAATCCAACCTTTGGATATACAAGAGTGGAAGTGGGAGCATATCACCATAGACTTTATTACGATGTTACCGTGTACCCCAAGAGGGTATGATGCCATATGGGTGATAGTTGATTGTTTGACGAAGAGTGCTCACTTCCTACCGATCCGGGAGATGTATTCCTCTGAGAGGTTAGTGGATTTATTCATCAAGGAGATTGTAGCTCATCATGGCGTACCGGTTTCTATTATGTCTGATCGTGACACTCGTTTTACATCTATGTTTTGGAAGAAATTCCACGACGCGATAGGGACGAGGCTACACATTAGCACGGCTTATCATCCTCAGACAGATGGATAATCAGAGAGGATGATACAGACACTCGAGGATATGCTCTGAGCATGTGTGATCGATTTTGGAGGAAGTTGGGATGATCAATTGCCGTTAGCAGAATTCTCATACAACAACAGTTATTATGCGAGCATTGGCATGCCACTATACGAGATGCTATATGGTAGGAGATGTAGAACTCCCGTTTGTTGGTGTGATATTGGTCAGAAGGAGTTGGGATGTATTGCGGTGATTGAAGCTACGACTGAGAAACTAGAAACTATCAAAACCTTTATGAAGGCACCTAAGGATAGACAGAAGTCGTATGCTGATAAGAGACGTGGACCGATTGAGTTTCAGGTGGGTGACAGGGTTATGTTAAAAGTCTCACCTTGGAAGGGTATCATTCGGTTTTTAAAGCGGGGCAAGTTGAGCCCGAGATACATAGGGCTTTTCCGAATCATTGCTCAAGTAGGAGAGCTGGCCTATAGGTTGGAACTACCTGATGAGTTAAGGGGGAATTCACTCGACGTTCAATGTATCTCATCTGCGGAAGTGTTTAGCTGATGAGGATATGGTTGTACCACTGGAGGACATTGAAGTTGATGAACGGCTAAACTATGTGGAGCTACCAGTGGCGCTCATTGATCATAAAGAGAAAAGGTTAAGGAATAAAGTGGTGCCTCTTATGCTTTTATAGTGGAAGCACAAGAAGGGATCCGAGTCTACATGGGCGACTAAAGAAGAGATGAGGCAGCATTACCCTCATCTATTTGAGGAATAACAGGTTTCGGGAACGAAACCTATATAAGGGGAGTGGACTTGTAACACCCGAATATTTTTAATTGACAAGAAAGAAAGAATAAACGCGAATAAAAGGAGAAAATGCAATTTAACCCAAGTTGAGGCGTTAAAAGTGCCAAAAGGACAACAAGAATAAAAGTTGGTGCATAAAGGTGATATGGCCACCGATAACCTCCTGCACATTTCGTTTTTTCGATTTTAAAGAGAGAAAGAGCATAGAATTCGGGATTTGAAGAAGAACAAGAAGAAGATTGAATTCAAGGTGTTGGAGCTAATAGCAAACGGGTTTGAAAGAAGTTATACCCAAAGTTGTATAAGGTGAGTTCTAGAACCCCCTTTTACATGTTTTAACTGATTTTGGGGCTGGAAATACATGTAAGTATGTTTTTATAAAAATGGGTATGTTACCCATATGGTTATGTATGAATGTGTATGTGGGTTGGTGTAAGTTTGGGTTTGGTTTGTGGTTATGTTCATGTTATGATGCTTGGAATGTTAGTGCTAAGCTTAGAACATGATGAACTGATGAATTGGGATTGATTATGTAAGATATGTTTCCCTTATGTTCCTTATTATGTATTATTCCGTGACCCATGTATTATGAGTATGAAATGAATGTGAAGTATTATGTAACGTAAATCGGAAGTTAATGTTAATGATATGTGAAACATAAAGAAAGAATGAATGCATGGATTATTGAATGAAAGGATTTAAGAAAAGTCTTGCAAGGAATGTATGGAGGTTCACACCCAATGAAGGGTGTTAGCTCAACTGTGTGTGGGTTAGCTACCCCGGAAGGATGCACACTTTGGGTCTAATCCTTGTGATTGACCATATGTATGGGATCTTTGCCGCTTACCCCGGTAATGTGGTCAGGCCACCGGGCACAATGTATGGGAGACTAATTATATACTTTAGCCCAGTACCCGCTTTATGCATGACGGTGGGGTATAGCACATGGCATTGGTCCGAATGAAGTTACCCCGGTACTGTGTTCAGGCCACCGGGCATAATGTATGGGAGTCTAACTATAGACTTCGGCCCAGTACCCGCTTTATGCATGACGGTGTGGTATAGCCCGTGGTATTGGCCCGGAATGTGAGGAAGATAAAGGTGAATGTATGTAAAATATGGTAAGAAAGATAACGAATGATAACGATGATGTATGATGATGAATGAATGAATGTTAGTGAACGATGATAAGGATAAAAATAAGATTATCTATTTGTACGTATGATGTATGAGCACATATAAAAGTAAAGAACGGTTTTGAATGATAAGTGAAGTATTTTATTTATAAAACTAGAACTCACTCAGAAACGGTGAGTTTTATATATTTTCCAGTTGGCAGGTGATTGTTGCTGAGGATGGCATAGGACAGCTACATGGTATTTTTGGGATGACATCCATTTGTATAACAATGATGTTTTTATGATGTAATGGAAATTATGATATTTTGTAACAGTTAACTACATTGTATTAATTTGCAAAAGCGATCGTTAATATATGAAATGGTTTTAATTAATTTCTGCTATGATGTTTTAAATAAATGTATGGTTTATGTGCGATGAATGACCAACTGTAAGTGAATAAATCAGGACATCATCAATAAATATGATCACTGATTTATCTAACATCGGCCGACACACTCATTTCATTAAATCCATAAAGGCAGCTGGCGTGTTAGTCAAACCGAAAGACATAACAAGAAACTCGCAGTGTCCATAACACGTGCGAAAAGCTGTCTTAGGAATGTCCCGCTCTTTCACCTTCAACTGATGGTAACCAGATGGAAGATCTATCCTCGAGAACCAACTGGCACCTTGGAGCTGGTCAAACAAATCATCAATCCTCAGGAGTGGATACCGATTCTTCACCGTGAACTTATTCAGCTCTCAGTAGTCGATCGACATCTGCATACTACCGTCCTTCTTCCCTAACAATACCGAAGCACCCCAAGGAGAGATGCTCAGTCGAATAAACCCCGTATCCATCAACTCCTGCAATTGATCCATTATTTCCTTCATCTCGGTAAGAGCTAATCGATACGGTGCCTTGGCAACAGGTTGAGCACAGCGGTATCAGATCAATTTGAAACTCAATCTCACGATCCGGTGGCACACCTGGTAAGTCTTCCAGGAACACGTCCGAAAAGTCGCATAACACTGGTATGTCAGATAGTTGTGGCGCTGACATGTCCACATCCTTTATGTAGGCTAGATAAGCATTACATCCACATCTCATGTACTTTGCTGCCACCACCATCGTGATCACTTTTGGAACCGTAGCGACGCGATCACAATAAACCGTCACCAAACTTCCATCAGGCGCAACTAATCGAATCATCTTCTTTAGACACATGATGTTCGCTTCGTAGGTTGCTAACCAATTCATCCCTAGTACTATATCGAATCCACTTAGGGGCATCACATGTAACTTAGCAGTAAACTTATGACCTTCTAATTCCATGGCACAGTCCTCTATCACATCAGTAATTCTAGTTGACTTACCAATAGCAGTTTCTACATCAAATGGATCGTTAATACTTCTACTGTGAATCCAAGGATCGCAATCAGGAATTATCAGTGTAAGAATGGAATCAAGTTAATGATTGCGGAATGATCATTAACCATTGCATAATTGTTTTGTTTTATAAATAAATATCAAACAAAATAAATATTGACTATGATGAACACAATGATATCAACGCAATAATTAAACAAACAAGATTTGATTCAAATTTATTTCATTAAAACTGATTAATGATTACAGATTAATAAATAATGAATGCGATAAACAATAACTGCTTCGA
>BJCO01817858.1:0-23590 GCA_018326465.1 Flaveria floridana | reverse complement strand
GTATAGATTATACAATTAAAAGGTTAGTTGTATATATCTAGTAAGAGGACTAGTTAACATACATAATGTGTGATAAAATTTAAGAGGGAAACCTTGTTTTTTTTAAAACATTGGCCGCCCCCCCCCCTTAATTCTCATTGGACCTTTGTGTCCTTGAAAACACACAAGTCTTGACTACTCTTGCACTCCACTTACTCATCATTCAATACATGCAAACAAGACCCAAGAACGCTCTCTTCTGTCCTCCCATCTTACGGAAATAGCAGCAGCAAGAAGAGGGTTTTGGGTGTTGATTTTGGTGTTCATTCTTCCTAACAAGAAGGGGTTTGCATATAAGCTTGGGGTATACACTCTTGAGGGTTCCTCCTCTTGGAACCTTGGTCGATTTCATCTTCCCACATCATCAAGTTTGCTGCTGGAAGTTCACAATCTTGAAGGTCTTTTGGCAGCTTTCATTTTGGTGTTTTTGGTGTCCAAATCCAAGCAAGAATGATGCTTACTTAGAGCTTTGTGGGAGTCAACATTTGAGGACATCCAATCTTGAAGCTTTGGCCATATTTCAGCCTTCTACTTCTTTCTTTGGTCGACTTTAACTGCAGAAAGAGGTAGTTTGACAGCCCCTTTGTGGCTGTCATATTGTGTTGTTTTTATATACACATAGCATGTTTATTCACATATAATGATCCTTTGATTTATGGGTTTGTTTTATACACTTATATGGTCACCTAAAGAACATA
This sequence comes from Flaveria floridana, assembly GCA_018326465.1. NCBI lineage: Eukaryota > Viridiplantae > Streptophyta > Magnoliopsida > Asterales > Asteraceae > Flaveria > Flaveria floridana. The sequence continues at coordinate 22,853 of BJCO01817858.1, read as the reverse complement.
ATTTTCAGCTTATAAACAAGTTTATAAAGCCATATATCCACTGCGTTTTCAGAAAGTTTAAACAGTTAAACTCGTTTTTTGTGTTCTATCAAACCCATCAATGACTTCTTAGTCTTTGGAAGAGTTTAGTCTTCAAGCTTCGAAAGACTTCGTCTTTAAGCTTCGGAAGACTTCACTAATGGCTTCAGAAGATTTCTGTCTTTGGCTTCGGAAGATATGACACTTTGTTATTTTTCTTTATACATTGTCAAATTTTCTGAAATACTTCCTTCCTTATACTTTAGTGCATGCTAAGAGTTATATGGTTAGAATCTGCCTCTAAGATAAATTATCTTGATCTTACAACCCACAGTAATATGGATGGCATTCTTCAAAGCATATTTGAGGTGGGTTTTATACCAAGAGCCATGTCACCTCCATCTAATTCTGCTATCACCTCCATCCAATTTTGCTAATAATCCAATCATAGGATGGAGGTATGACCTTGAAAAAAGGGCCTTGTTGCATTCTATATTCCTTGGTCAACAAGAAATTTTCAACATCTACACCCTAGGATTCTATGAAAGCTTCCCTCTAGCAATCCTGTCACTTATCAACCCAAGTCAGAACAAATACACTTACAGGTTAGTAGAGAGGATTCAAATAAGGGTGTTTGAGTAGTTCAAAAGAAGAATAAGCATGTATAGACAAAGGCTAGCCGGGAAAAAAATTGGTCAACTAGATACTAAGTTGGACCCTAAGATCAGCTTCAAATGAGAAACCTCAGTTAAAGGCCCAGTTGTGGACTCTGTGAACCTTGAGATTCCTGCTCCTTCAGCACCAACCACTCTAAGGGAAACACCAGTTGGTGAAGGTATCTCATAGCCTCTCCATGTCAAGAGCTCAAATGAAGAACAAATGCAAGAAAGCAGCATCCTCAGCCTCATTCCTCTCTCTAAACACCTCTGTGTATGCTAGTTCAGTTAATACATCCAGGGGAAAGGAGATTAGATCATCGATAGTATAGTTCCTAATTCCTAGGTAGTTCAATTTGGCGGCCCTTAACTCATCTTCTTGAGTGTTTGGCCTAATTATAGCCTGCATGAAACTAGGGTTCTTTCTTTTTCTTTATTCCCTTGCTTTCCTCTTCCTCTCCTTTTTTCTCCTCCTCAATATCCTCAGTAGATAGAACCTTCTTTCCTTTGTTAATCACTGGCCTGTGTGACTCAGGGAGGAGAGAGCTTTGGTACAGTTGTTGTTCTAGTTGTACGGAAATGAGTTTACTAGATTCTTGTTGATAGTAATATTTTCCAGCGCTATTCCAACAATTTTCATCTTGTCACCAATTTCACAAATCTTGCAATTTCAGCCTCCAAAGATTCACCAATCACATGATTGAACATGTTAATTTCCAGATTAACATATCTTTCTTATCCTCCTGCATATCTTTGTTGCCTATAAATTAAGATTCCATAGCATCCTATAGAACTTTAGCACCCCTGAAATCATTGAATTTGTGAGAAATATTAGTGGTTAATGCCATAGTAATTACAGCATAGCCTTTATCATCATGCTTAAATCTCTTCATGTAATCCTCATCCCATAAATGTTTGTTTTTGAACCATTTCACTATTATTATTCTTGTACAAATTTAAGTGAGGTCCTTACTTGATTGACCTCCACATCATTGATTCTATGTAAATGACATGGTTTTCGAAATGGTAAGCCCAGTCAGCATAGTCTTCTTCACTAAATAGTCTTGGAGGTTTGGTACTTGTACCAATTTCGGTGTCAAGACTCAAAAAAGCAGTAAGATTCTTGAGATTTGAATTTGGAGACATTTTTGAGTTTGGAATTGAACTTTGAAAATCATATAAAACTTCAAATTTTCCTTCAACTTCTCTCGCAAGAACTATACTCTTGTGTGACAATTTTAACAAATCACATGATAAGTTTATTGTAATTGTTTCTTAATATGTACTTCTCGTGTGAATGTAGCTCTGAAAATAATTGTCAAAAGCTATAACTTGTACTTTTCGCACGTTAGCCTTAGATTTCACACGAGTTCATACTTTTTGTAAATTTTCTCTTATTCTTCAGAAACAACTCCAAATTCAACAAATTAATGGATCTCGAGATCCAAAGCTCTTATACCAGTTAAAAAATCCTAAAAGTACATAATAGATAGATCTCAATCCGTCAACCGCGAAATGAATGATGATTGGAATGTTAAACAACTTAAATCAAAGTGAACACAAGATGTAAATAAAACTTTCACACAATATACTCCAAATAAAATTCAATTACAAAATATGGAATAATATCAAGTGTTAACAATTTCAAAAACAAAACACCTATTTATACTAGATGTTCTCGCGCAAGAACTACTTCTCATGCCATAACCAAAGATCTTGTGTGACTTCATCTCTTGATTCATCAAAATTGATGTTGATTCTCGAGCCTCTTGTTTTGATCCCTACACATGCAACCATTCTTAGTATCTCTTGCTAATCAATACATCTTGCTAGCAATATAATTATGTCTCAAAATGGGATGAACTTCAAGCCTTACCTATCAAAGATGCAAGAAATGTTGTCAAATTCTTGAAGAAGCGGTTCTCTTGTTTCAGTGCTCCAAAAGCTCTCATTAGTGATCGTAAAAAAAAATTCTATAACACCATAGTAGAAAGAGCAATGGCTCGTTAATGCATGTTGGACCCTGAAAGGGTCATATATGCCAATTCAAGAGGTGGTTGAAGGTTGTTCTGTTGAAAACTCTTACAAGTCCAAGAAGATATGCGGGTGAAGAAACAACAGAAGAAAGACCAAGTGTCGACTATCCGTATTAGTTCTCATCCGCATTAGTTCATGCGGATGACCAACAGAACAAATGCTGATAACTATTTGTTCATCCGCATTAACTAATACAGATGCTCAAGACAAATGCGCTAAGTATTTTTTTCATCCGCATTTGTTAATGCTGATGAACAAACTTAATAATGAAGACAAATAGAAGAAATGATGATGAAGTACAAGACATCCGCATTAGTTAATGCGGATGAGCACATACAAATGCTGATTAGCTTTTTGTACTTAGGCTAGTATTCTAATGTATAGATGTCAGGGAAGTTTAGTCATTTCGTACAGGCTTTATGTCAGCCTATAAATAGAATAGAATAGAATACCCTACTTTTGTAAGTTTTTCCGATTGTAAGTTTTCTCAGTACTCAAGTTTCGAGGTTTTAAGGTTTTCAATTCACTATATTGAAAATCCTAGCACCCACTGTAACTTGTTTACCTACAATCAATACACAAAACATTTACGAGTATTATTTCAGCATTTAATGCTATTTGATTATGTATTTCTGCTACTTAATTATTGACTCAATTATCATATTCGATCCTAGTTGAAGTCACATCAACTGAGATTCCATTCTCGGACTCAGTTAATTGGTATCAGAGCCTTGGCTCTTGAAATCATCTCAAAATCTTCTCATATCTTAAACGAAAATCAATTGATCTAGTGATTGAGTTGTTTATTAGCAAGTCTTCTACTTCTAATAAGCATACTGCTGAAAATACCAGAAACTTCATCAACCATCACTGTTCTTCAGGTCGAAAAGCTTGGAAACATCACTTGATTGTTGATTCTTAGCAAAAATCAAACAAAAATCATATAAAATCAACTAAAAGGTGACATAAAAAGAGAACTATTCATAATATCAACCCTACTGCTGCTACTGTTCATAGAAACATACAAAAATACATGGACTTTGGACTGTTTGAACATTTAGACATAAAATTAAATTAATCCATATTCAAACCTTCTAAAATCAGTTTATTAACATGAATTCTATTAACTTTCCTGAGCTTGGTCATGCTTCTAAACCACTAACTCTTAAACACAAAAATGAGTTAAGCAATGGAAAATCTGGTTTAGATATTATATTACAGGTGTAGATCCTGACTATTGCATTACTATATGCAAGGGACCCTATATTCCAGTGATTGAATGCTAATCAAGCTGCACAATATAAAACAGTCAGAAACCCCATTGAGGATCCAAGTATGAATCTTGATGATGATGAATATAAGAAGATCAAGATAGACCTTAAAGACTACTCCATTCTGACTTATGCTTTAAAGATGGACATCCTCAAAAGGCTAGAAAGTTATGGAACAGCAAAAGGTGTGTGGGATGCACTGCAGATCATGTGTGAAGGTAGCAGTGAGGTGACTGAGCTTAACAAAGATAAATTGGTTAATCAATATGAAACCTTCCATCACACCAAGGGAGAATCAATCTCCAAACAGCTTCATTAATTTGTACAATTGGTGATTGATTTGGAGATAATGGGGGTCACTTACAAAGAAAAAGAAATGAACAAGAAAATGCTGCACAGTCTGCCAGAAAGCTGGAAGCAGAGTGTGACTATGCTAAAGAATACAATTGATTTGGAGAGAACAAGCTTAGACATTATGATAGCAAAAATTGAAGCTCTCGAGTTCGATGAAAGAAGCAGAAATCTGAGTGGACCTCAAGTTATTGAGGCATACAAATTTCCTTCAAAAACTCATTCTGTGGAAAATGCCTTTTTGACTAAAGAAGTTGATTTTTTATCCTCTAGAGAGCAATCGATTCATTGCTTCATCTCAACAACACAAGCAATTATCTTCCAATCCATCTACTTCCACACCAACTGGCATGCCTGCTGATCAAAAATCTGAAGAGCAAAAGGCAACTTACAATGCCTTTGTTGCTAGCTCTGAGGCTTACTTGGGAGGATGACTCACTTTAGCTCACCTGATATAAGAAGATTTGGAAGAAATAGATCCAGATGATGTTAAAGAAATGTATTTGCAATGGCAGATGGCCATGATTGCTATGAGAGCAAAGAAGTTCTTCAAAAAAGGAAAGAAGCTAAGCTTGAATGAAAACACAAAGCTTGGATATGATAAATCCAAAGTTCAGTGTTTCAACTATGGTATGACTGGTCAACTCTCCAGGGAATGCAATGCTCCCAGAAGAAGCAACAACAACTACCAGAGAAATTCACATGGTTAACCACCATCTCAATCAACTTCAAGTCCTCAATCAAATCATCAAAATCAGTTTCAGCATCAACATCAACATAACCATCAACAAACGCATCAAAGTCAGCACCAACTGACTCATCAAGCATATGGAAGCAGCCTACCCATCTCAAACGCACTTATCATCAAACAAGATGGAGTCTGTGCTTAGAGCCTGTATGCAGAGGAAGTCAAACCTTAATTTCACTCATGGCTCACATCAACGATTGTCCAACTCCAATGCCATCTGAGGTAAAATCAAATCTCTATAGTGAAAAATGCATTAATGAACTATAGGGATACAGAGAACATAATCATAAATTGGCTGCTAAAACTAAAAAAGAAAAAGTCAAATCTGAAATGTTAAGACATGAAATGTAAAGTTTTAAAATTAAAATCAACTCATTGCTTTCAGAAATTGAAAAACTGCATGGTGAAAAGTATACTCTAGCTGCTGAGAATGAGAGGTTAACTGAATTGTTAACTAAAACCAAAGCTAAGCAATCAGCTACTTAAGTGAAACTTAAAAAGTTTCAATTATCTTCTACTAAGCTGCAGGAGTTACTTGATTCCCAAAAAGAGCCAAAGGACATGACTAGATGGGATATAATTCTTGTCCTCCACTATACAATGACAATTACACGATTATGCCTGAACCACTCACTCTGTCTGAGTCAAATAAACCTAAAGTTACTGAAACCAAAACAACAGTTTCAAGATAACTAATCCTCAAAATAAACCAAGTATTTACATTAAAACCAATGAGGATAAAATCAAATTAGGTCATCCAATCAAAATCAAAGAGTGCTCAGACAAACATGTAAGTGTCAAAAAACAAAAGAGCTCAGTCAAGGCCATTGTGCCATTTGTGAAATTCATTCCTGAAACACTCAAAGTGATAGAGAATGCTAAAGTGCCTGTGAAACCCACTGTTGAAAGCAGATCTAATAGTGAGATTAAGTCTCCTAAAAACTCAAGCAAATTAGAAAAGGTTTCAACGAAAACTAAAGGTAAAACAATAGCATCTCCATTATTTAAAGTGAGGTCACCTATGATTCAAACACCAAAAGTTAAAACTAAACTCAGCTCAACATAAATGTCAAAATAAGGAATCGGTTTTGATATTTCCAACAAAAAGGATGTTGATCAATTTGATAAAGAGGTAAAGAAAATAGCAAAGTAGAATTGTGAAACAATCTACAGAGATCAAACAGGATGAACTTGCTTCGTCATCAAAATCAAAACAAGAGTGAAAGATAAAATCAGTTAAACACAATGAAGCTTTATCATCCAAAACAAAGATCAAACAGATGTACTGTGACAATTGTGACATGTCTAATCATAACACAGATGAGTGTTATTTCAATCAATACTGCTCGATCTGTGACATGAACAATAATTTAAGCAAAAACTGTTATTTTAACAACTATTGTTTTGTGTATGATATGATCAATCATAATCCATCTAATTGCTTCTTCAATCAAAAAGGCTTGAGAATTCCACAAAACAAGCCTATTTCACCAATTTCAACTGTCAAGGACAAAACTAGAAGTCCATCATACAATAAACAATCAAGGGTTTCAAAATTTGATGATGACTTCTATGATCAATGGCAGTCTTAGAGTGTAAACGAAATTTAAATCAAAATATGAAACAATCACTTAGTTCTTATCCAAGATCTAAAACAAAAGTGATTTATAAAACTCAAAAAGGTGACCAATTTATATATAGAAATAGGGATCAAAGGTTTAACTACTCTTTAGACACTTCAGTTGAAATTGAGCAGAAGAAACCAAAAAGAACCACACACAAACCCATCAAAGCATCATCCTCTAACCCACAACCTAGAGGAAAATATCAAAAAGTTATAGTCATGGATAGGAACAGGCTACCCAGGTGCACCATGGCTAGGGTTCCATATTCTAACGAATTCTTTTATGCTTGTAGGGTCGTCCATACAGGTCCAAAAGCTTATGGTATGTGGACAGTGGATGCTCCCGACACATGATAGGAGACAATTCCTTCCTTCATGACTTCAAGCGTATCCAAGGAACCACTGTAGCATTTAGGGGAAACTCACAAGGCAGCAGAATTACCGATCAAGGATCTGTGACAAATGGACTGCTGAGCTATGATAGAGTGAACTACTATGAGCAGCTGAATTTTAATATTCTCAGCGTGTCTCAGATCTATGACAAGAAATATTCCACTTACTTCACTAACACTCATTGCTACATTTCAAAACCAAAACTTCTTCAAATTCTTGAAGAATGGGTTGTCTTGAAGACTCTGAGAAAGAATAACGTCTTGAACCTTAATTCTACATAGCCTAAAGAAGAAACATGTCTTGTGTCTAAAGCACCATTTGATGAGTCATAACTTTGACATAGACGTTTAGGACACACAAATTTCAAAAACATGAATAGACTGATCAAAGGAAACCATGTAATTGGTTTGCTTAAAAAAGAATTTCATTTCATTGACCACTGTTTTACTTATCTCGAAGGAAAACAACACAAGTCTTCCCATAACCCAAAGCTTGTGAACACAAACAATAATCCATTGAAGTAACTTCATTTGGATCTATTTAGACCAACTCATCTTATGATCATTGGAAAGAAACGGTATTGTTTGGTGATCATTGGTGACTTTTCACGATTCACATGGGTCTTATTCTTACTTCATAAAAACAAAGCATCACAAATAATAAAATATTTTATCACTAAATTTGAAAATCAACTTGATCATAAAGTAAAATTAATCAGAAGTGATAATAGGACAGAAATAAAAAATGAAGATCTAAGTTCATTTTGTGCAACCAAAGGCATTGCTCATCAATTTAGTGTAGCTAGAACTCCTTAACAAAATGGGGTAACTGAAAGGCGAAACAGAACACTAATTGAAGCAGTAAGAACAATGCTAGCAGACGCTAAACTGCCAATTACCTTTTGGGCAGAAGCAGTCAACACATCATGCTTTGTGCAAAATCGAACTTTGATAATCAAAGAAAGCAATAGAACACCTTGTAAACTTCTTTTTCACAGAAAACCATTCATTGGATTTTTCAAGTCATTTGGTAGTCCTGTCTTAATATTAAACACCCGATATCATTTAGGAAAGTTTGCTTCTACGTCTGATGAGGGATTCTTTATAGGTTATTCCTTTGTTTCAAAGGCTTTCAGAGTATTTAATCATAGATTGAACATTATTGATGAATCAACTAATATACAATTCACTGAGCACTCCTTTCCTAAGTCAATAAATGGTCCCGACTAGTTGTTTGATATTGACTCTTTTATAAGATCTTTTGATCAGTTTCACTTGTCAAATGCAGGTAACCTACAATCAGCTGGAACTTTTGGAACAGTAGAAAGAAGAGATGATTTTCCCATCATTTCTCCTACTTCTGCTTATCAACTTGATAAAGATGTTCTATTTCAAGCTGACCATGTGAGACAAGAAATACAAAATCAGAGTGTTTAAACTAAGCCATGTCCTAGTACACTTCCCACTCCTTCAAAAGAACCATTGACTGAAGTTAGAAATCCAAAACCAGCTATAGTGACTGAGAGAAATACAAATGATGAAAGTCTTCAAAGCGCAGCGGATGCTGAAGCAGAAACTAGTGAAGCCTTTGATTACTTTCACCACTGTCCTATATCACAACCTAAAAGTTCCTCTTACCAAGATGATCTAAATGTCTCCAACCTTGACGTATCTATTGCTGGTGAATCAATTCCAACCACCAGGATACATAAGGATCATCCAGTGTCAAACATCATTGGTGAACTAGACAAGCGGGTGACAAGAAGCAAGTCAAGTATTGCAAACATTTGTTTGTTTTCTTGCTTTCTGTGTCAAAGAGTACCCAAGCATATAAACGAGACTCTTCAAGACAACAGCTGGATCAACGCAATGCAGGAAGAGTTGCTCCAGTTCAAGAAACAAGAAGTATGGTAGTTGGTAGATCTTCCCGAAGGTCAATACCCTATCAGTACCAGATGGTTATACAGAAACAAGACTGATGATAGGGGTATTATCATCAGGAACAAAGCAAGATTAGTGGCAGAGGGATACACTCAAGAAGAAGGAATAGATTATGATGAATTATTTGCACCTGTAGCCAGATAAGAAGCCATTATACTTTTCCTTGCGTACTCTGCATCCATGAAATTCATTGTGTATCAAATGGATGTAAAGTGTGCATTTCTTTAATAAATGATCTCTGAAAAATCACGTACTCTGCATCCATGAAATTCATTGTGTATCAAATGGATGTAAAGATTGCATTTCTTTAATACATAATCTCTGAAGAAGTCTATGTGAGTCAACCTCCAAGCTTTGAAGACCCGGATTTTCCTCACATGGTGTACAAGCTTTACAAAGCTTTATATGGTCTACATCAAGCCCCACGAAAGTGGTACGAGACTCTATCATCTTTTCTTCTTGCATACAGGTACGAGAGAGGAAAGATTGATCAGACTTATTTTAGAAAAAGAAAAGGAAAAGAAATGTTGCTAGTCCAGATTTATGTGAATGACATTGTTTTCGGCTTAACAAACAAGCAACTTTGCTAGGATATTGAAGACCTTATGCATTCCAACATCCAAATGAGTGCAGGGGGGAACTTACATTCTTCTTAGGGTTGCAAGTACAACGACCAGCAGATGGAATCTTCATCATATCATCAAAATATATGGAAACCATGTTAAAGAAATTTTGTTTTGCAGATTGTCAGTCCATCAAAACTCCTGTTGATACAAAAATGAAGGTAGGTCCAGATTCAGAAGGAAAATCAGTGGGTCAGACTCATTATCGATATATTATTGGGTCACTCATGTATCTTACAGCAAGTAGACCTGGCATAATGTTTTATGTATGTGTTTGTGCCAGGGCTAGCCTGCACTTGGATTATGGTATCCAAAGGAAAGCGATTTCAACCTCTATGCCTACACAGACAGTGACTAAGGGGGATGCAACTTCAATCGAAAGTCCACTTCTGGCGGTTGTCAAATTCTTGGTCCCAGACTGGTCTCCTGGAAGTGCAAGAAGCATACAAACATATACGTTTCAATAGTAGAAGCTTAGTACATAGCAACATTAGCTTGTTGCTCTCAAGTTCTCTAGATTCAAAATCTGATGTTTGATTATTGTTTTAACTTCTTGCATACACCAATTCACATTGACAACACAGCAGCAGTGTTCATAACAAACCATCCAATTCAGCACTCAGAACCAAACACATTGAAATTAGATATCACTTTTCGAGAGACAATCAATTAGCTGATTTGTTCATTAAGGTATTTGATCCTAGTCAGTTTGAATTCTTAGTTCAGTCAATTGGCATGATTAACCTTGAGTAAAAATCAAAATTCACAAAAACATTCAAATATAACAAAAAATAAAAAAAGAAGTTATTTTATTGAAGAGCATGTTTTATACTTCAAATGGGAAATTATATAATTATAGTCATTATATCATTCACTGTGCTTATTTCAAAATCTTGAATTACTGGCATGACTTATCTGATATACGGGGTAGGCTCAGCTTGAAAAAGAAGATACATGCTATAATGAACTAAAACTCATATTCAATGGTGAAGCATTCATCTCAAAGTATAAGTAAGTATTAGTTTATCCAAGTGTGTGTGTGTGTAGTAACCAAAACACACCAGGTAATGATGCCTCATGAATCTCATTCACCCACATCAGTTTCTTCTCTGTTTTGCTGAGTAAAGATTTAGAGAAACAAGCACATAGTGCTGATGCCATGATCCAATAAGATTCCTAATGTGGAAACATCCAACCTGGATGAATTAATAAAGAATACATTCCTTGTGAATGAATAAAAAAATCCCAACGGGTATCACCTTCCAAAGTGAAGTGAAAAAAAATCCCAATATGGATCACATAAATAAAAGGATCAAAGTAAAAGAATCCCAATAAGGATCAATCAAAATGAGATTTCATAATTTAAATGACCTGGTCAAGTAAGTTATGAAAAAGTTCAACCATGCATTTTATACGGATGGTTGATCTTGCCATGTTGTTGAGTGTGAGGTACACATTGAATACTCAATTCACTCAAAATGTGATAAGGATCACAAGCATTGAAATATTAACCAAGCATGATTCTAAGAGGACAAACATACCTACAATCAATATGCTCATGATTATGTCTATTTTACTAACAATTACTTGCATTAGTGAAAGGAAAGATTGATATGATCCCAAGTAAGATATACTTCCTCTCATGTAAAGATAAGAAAACAAAAATCATAAAAATATTTTCTTTTCATATTTTAGATTTTTAAAGTTTTTATCCCATATAGATATAAACTTTAGGGGGAGTAATTAAAATTTTGCTCATTATGTATAGCTGTTTCTTTTCATAAAACTATAAAATCAGAAAAATGATTGGGTTGATGCAGAAGTTATACCATAGTATCTCAGTATATGCACATATCTAGAAGCACAAAGTCCAAGATCAGTCAAAACTGGGAAACTTGTATCACATCTAGTGTACAATTAAATCCAAGCAAGAATTAGCAATCCAAACAACAGTCAAAACTTCATAAAGTCAAATCAATAGACTTATCTTCATAACAGTCAAAGCAGAAGACACATCTTTATAAAAGTCAAAGCATCAGTACAAAAACAGCCAAAATTGTCCACAGCAAACATTAATTCTTGACAAGTTCAAAATTTAATGCAGTAAGAACATTGGTTGATGCGGGTGAAGGTAACCCATGCATATAAACAATACGAGTAATAGTTTTGTATAAGAGAAACACAAGTGAAACCAATACGGACAAGTTAAGTCTTCTGCATTTGTTTCCAAACAAATACGTATACAAGTTCTGAAGTGTTGAAAACTTATGCGGACAAATTAGTTCTTCCGCATTTCTTTATGCGGTTAACATTTTGTTCATCCGCATTTCTCTATGTGGATAAGCTCATTCAGCCGCATTTCCCAAATGTGGTTGATCAATGCTGACAAACATTATTATGTATTTGTACCAAAAAATAAATAAATAAAAAATATGCTCACACTCTTCTATCATGATGTATGTTTGAACCTCAGTTAATGCGGATGGAAAATTCAAATCATAGAAATACAAACATCCATCAGCATTAACAAATGTGGTTGAAGGTCAAGAAATGCGGACAATTTAATTGTTCATTCACATTTGTTAAAGTAAATGCGTACAAGTAAAATGTTCTTTTGCATTTGCTACAGTATACAAATGCTGACATATTTTGTACATCCACATTTTTTACAGTGCAAGTCAAAAAACATTCGCATTTGCTACAGTACACAAATGTAGTCTAGTTTTGTACTTCCGCATTTGTCACAGTACACAAATGCTGACAAGTTTTATTCTTCCACATTTACTACAGTATAAAAACCAAAACTTCCGCATTTGTTTGGAAACTTGTCAAGTTAGAGAAAGCTATTAAATTGACTATTTAAACACATTAATGAGAGTCATTTAATACTTTTCAAATTTGAGAGAAGTTAAAGTGCGACGAGCGGTTTCTATACTGATCTTCATCCATCATCAAAATCATCTCTTACCTACTGATTCGATTGTTCATCCAACATCTTTTCATCTCTATTTTGATTCTTAACAAACGTAGTATCGAAACAAGGTGATAATCAATGGATTCGCAAACCTTGACTATCAACCAGTGCTGAACTTAGAACCCTAGGTCAAGAAAGATTCATAAAAGTAACCATAAACAATGGATTTCAACAACATTTTCAAGGACTATGAAACTGATATTAAGAAATAACAATGAACGATTGAATTTCAAAACCCTAGTTTCTTCACATGAACAGGGGAACCAAGAACCGATAATGTTGAAGTCATAACCTTTGTTTTAGTGTTAAAAGATACTCAAAACAAAAAAGATCATTAAGAAAAACATAAAATACAAGAAAAATGGTTGTTAATTACAAAATCAAGATAGGTCTCATTCCTATTGAACAGTACCCTACTGAATTCTCAATTTTGACCAAATAAAGTCAAAGTGAGAAAAGTCAAACTTGATTTTAGTTGTATGATTTGATCATAGTTAGTTAATCACTAACACATATGTCACTAATGCAAAGATCATGGCAAATCTGACATGAAGCAAGCTCCACAACGTTAGTGGTTATCTTGACCCAGATGTGCCCAAAGCTGAAGGACTGAGAGATATGATCAGATTCATTTTAACCATAAGAGTAGCACATGCTATCACAGTCAGACCCATCATTTATGAGAATTTTATTAGGTCTTTCTAGGGATCTGCTAAAGTAACTGATGTAGATGGTGTAAAGACAATATCTAGAAGAATCATTGTTGATCATACACTTACCATCACTAAACAAACTGTGAGACGGTGTCTATAGTTTGATGATGATATTGACTCTCCATTAGAGCTGGAAGATGATGAGATCATGACATTCTTTGCTAATATTAGATATGAAGGAGGTTTTGAAGGGAAGCAAATAGTGACGGGACTGGTAGATTTACAGTGAAGATTCTTAATTCACCTGTTCAGCATTGTCTATCTAAGTGGAAGATTGGATGGGATGATATTCCCATCACCACATTTTTGGCTATCTATGCCTTATGCACAAACAAACAATTCAGCATGTCTTCATATGTGTTTAATGGCTTAGTGTTCAATATTTAAGAAGGGAGAAGGCACATGTTTTTTATGTTTCCAAGGTTTCTTTAGTGCTTTATTAATGAAGCCTTTCTAGACATTATACCTAAAGGACCTGTTATGTACATTTCCCATTACAATGCCAAATCCTACAAATACATCAAGAAAAGAGACCCCAGCAACTTCTACAGTGGAACTTTCTTTCCTCTGCTTTCATGGATGTTGCAACAGATAAATCCAGAAGAAGTTCCTGATGAACAAGAAGAAGAAGCTGCTCCTGTTGATGAGTATGTAGCTATGGAAGAGCAATAAGCTACTCATGATCAACATCCTGTTGATGAGCAAGCTGAAGAAGCTGATGAAGGACAAAGGCCAGTGTCACCACATGTTGATGTAGGTGGTGATCTTCACACAGGGCCTTCTATTCAAGAATATGACATTCTATCACTATTTAGATCATCTCCAATTCATTCTCCACTAGTATCTCCTGTTCACTTTTCTCCAATTCATTCATCTCCAGCAGCTTCTGCTGCTTATATTGACTCTAGTGAATCTGCCAGTTCATCAGATGGATCTAAGTCATCTTCAAATAAGGAGGATCAACATGCTGAGAAGCCTGAGAGACAAGTTCAATCAAAGGCCGGTGCTTCAGAAAGTTATGCTTAATCTGAAGTTAACCGTCCAGATGCTAAAGATGTGATGATTTTTGAATTACTATTGAACGTAGAAAGAATGGAGAAACTACTTGATAGAAGGTCTGGTATTGTTAGAGACAGACTTCTAGAGTTAGATGAGAAAGAAAAAGAAATTAAAGAGCTGAAACCCAAATATGAATCTGAAAAGGAAGAAAAGAATGAAGAGATTGTTAGACTCAAAGCGGATCTAAATCAAGCAAAAGAAGAAATCAATGGTCATGTGGACTCTACAACTATTCAGACTCTTTGCTATGGAAGAATAAGAGAATCTGCTTGATGTCCAGACTGATATTATAGCTGATTTTTGTAGGAAAATAGAAGTTTTATCAAAAAGATTTCTGAACTAGAAATGTTGATATAGATCAAAGAAGAGTTGGATAAAGAAAAAGAAAAGAAAGATGATGATGAATCTGACAAAGAAAAAGGTGATGAGGGTGAAAAAGAAGAAGAAATAAAACATGATGAAAGTGTCTCAGGTGAGAGAAGTAGTAATGATTATGACTCTTCACCTTTAAAGAATTAAAGAACAACGGAATTTGATAAGGAAGCTAAATCTTTTGGTGTAAGGGAAGAAGAAGAGAGTATGGCCATGGTTGTGTATTCTAGTCAATCATCTGAATAAATTCATGATAAGGAGTCTAAACGTAAAGAGATGATTAAAGAATTAGACGGATACTCTTCTAGAGATTTCATCATTAATGAAGAATTTTGGGATTTTGTTAGAGACCCAAGAACTTTAGCTGAACCTATTATGGTGATTCCTCATACTCTTGTGCCATTGGAGAAAGAGCTAAGCTTACAGATTGTTCCAGCTATTTCTTTGTCGGATGAGCAAAAAGAACTTATAAGAAGATTATGTGAAGAAATTAAAGAAAAAGAAGAAGCTGAGACAAGAGCAAGAAAAGAAACAAAAAGAAGTTGAATCCTCTATACCATCCTCATCCGGACCTCGTGACATACACAAGGAAGAGGAAGTACTTGTCCGAAAAGGCCAAGGGAAAAAGGCCTATGGAAGAAGTGGAACCTGTTAAAAGAAACAAAAAGATGATCCGAGAAGCCTTGCTGCTATAGCTTAGTGTCTAGATGAACATGAGAAGGCTGAGGAACAAATGAAGAAAAACATTAAAAAGTGATAATCTTAGAAGAATGAGAGATAGAAGGTGGTTATCAGGAAAGCCAAGTTGATAAAATTGTGGTTAGAGACAGTCCTATTAAGGCTAAAACTTCTCTTGAAGAGATGGTGGAGAAAGACTAAACCAATGATACATGTACTTAATTAATCACGGTTATGATGCAGATGAAGTATTTGGAATGACCTATAAGGCTATGGTAGAAGAAGTGAACAAGTTAAACAAACTTCTTGATCCTACCTATGTGACTGACTATGAAAAGAAGACAGTCAGTTCACTAACTTTAATTACTCTAACTCAAACCCAATGGTTTGAAGCTCCTCAATCTCACTATCCAGATCCCTATAGCATGACTGATAGGGAAATAAAGGACTATCTTTCTGAACAAGGTTATATAAGAAGAAAACTGGGTAACATGAAAACTAATTCTCTTAGAGCTGCAATCCTCAAGATGAACAATGACAAGAAAGAAAGACTGAAGAAATTAGAAGAAGTGGTTGTAGGGAAAAAGCCCAGGTCAAGAGTATCATCTCAAGGCATCCAGCTCACTACAAAAGACCATGATGTCTTGGAACCCATGCTTCACAAGAATCCTAAGTGGTTTATTGAACCTTATTGAAACTTCAAGAAGGGTTAACCACATCAGAGATGATAAAGGGTGTGTCTACTCTAGAAGGCAAAGTAGATGTGAAGATCATTGCCTGGAAGTATGACAATGACTGCAATATGTTTATGGTCAAAAGAATCTCAGATTTAGTTTAGTTCTTCATAGAGTACACTTCTCTGGTGAACTCCCTGCAGATTCATGACTTGAAAGAATTAGCTGAGCTTGAGTTGATAAACCACAAAGAAATGTATAGAGGATATGGGTTTGAAGATATATTGAAGATGTTCAAGAAAACCAATAACTTCAAATCTCTCAAAGCTATTTGTTTAAGGAAGACAAATCCTTCCAAAATCCTCTAGAGAAGAATAAAAAGATTAAAGGGACTGAAGAGTTGATGTTTCCTGAGTTGAATGTAAAACCAACTGAATCTCTGAAGAGAAAGATTGTAACGCCCGAAACTTTGTCAAATAGATAGAAAATAAAGTCTTTTGAAAGAAGTGAAAAACAGCCAAAGTGGAGGGGGCTTAAGTGTAAAAAGGACAAAACATTATTATTTTATGTTTAAAAGAGCATGGCCACCCACAGTCACCTTTTCACCAACTGCTATCGGCTGAAAAGAAAGAAGAAGAGAAGAACAGAAGTTTTTCATGGGTTTTTGAAGAAAAAGGGCTGAATCTTCAAAGGTATGTGTTTTTAGGGTTAATTGGTTCGGTTATGTGACATTTTCCACCTTAGAACCGATTTATATGTGTTTTATATATTCGGGTTGTTTGTTCTTGGTTTGTTAGGTGTTTGAACTCATGAATAAACAAGTTTGGAAGAGTGGTGCTTGTTTGCTACACAAGGTGAGTTCTAGACCCCTTCTTTTACATGTTTCAAAGTGTTTTTAGGGATGAAAATGTATTAAATGGTTTTAAAATTATTATGTATGTTTACCCGTATGTCGTATGCTTAAATGATGATGTTTTGAGGTTGTTATGTGATGTTTATGCTTAGAAAGATTGTAATAAGCTTAGAAAATGAGGATATGATGATTGGGACTGAAAATATGTTAGAGTTAGGACAAACAGGTTGGTCATGCGCCTAAATAAGGCCCATGCATATAAAATTTGCCTTAGAAAAAGTTCTAAGTAGGGTGATGCGCCTAAATAGGGTTCATCCGCCCAAACAGTACAACATGCGCCCAACTAATGCCTTAGAAATTCTAAGTCTAAGTCCATGCACATGAATAGTAGCTCATGCGCCTAAGTTCTAAGCTCAGGTGCCTAAGTATATCCCATGCGCCAGTGCCTATGCGCCCGAAGTGGCTCATGCGCCTAAGTGTTGAAGCGCCCAAGTAAGCCCATTCGCCCGCATAATTGTAATGCGCCTAAACAGGCCTCATGCGCCTGCATAGTTCTCATGCGCCTAACACTTAGAATTTTTCCTGAAAATTTTGGTGAAAACAGAATGATTAGGGTTTGACCCTAGTTTGACCTTAGGGTCATAATTGATTATATTATGCATGATTATTAGTTGTTCTTATGTTCCATATTATTTATTATCGTGTGACTTTACGCGGGGTGTTTATGATTGTAAACCTAAAGTATTATCATTAATAAAAGTGAAAGATTAATGATAAAGAAAAGTGGAACGTAAATGAAAGAATGTAAGTCTTGCAAGCAAATAAATAGGAGGTGCACGACCATGTTATCGTTAGCTCAACTGTATGCGGTTTAGCTAACCCAAAGGATGCATGCAGGTCAAGTCATTAAGACTGACATGGACCCTTGTAGCATACCCTAGGTGACTGGGTCAGCTTAATGCTTAATGTTCGTGGTCTAGTTATAGACCACAGGCCCATCATCAGCTTCATGCACAATGTTTGGGTTATTGCACATTGGTCCGTAAGAAACTGAAAGTCAATGATAAAAGTACGAAAGGAACAAAGGCGTACGATAATGATTAATTAAGAAAGTTTACCTTGATGTATATATATGATGTGTTCTCACATACGAAAGTAAAGAAAGTATTTTATTATGAGGGGTATTTTCATATATAAATTATATAAGGTATTTTTAACGCTTTTAAAAAAACTAAAACTCACTCAGCAACGCCGACTTTTATACATTTTCAGTTGACAGGTAAGCATTGCTGAGAATGGCACGAGGGGGAAGCTACTCGGCGGGAGAAGACTGACATCCATTCGTATTTTGATGCTATTTTTGTTTTGTAATGCAATTAAATAATTCTTTTGAAACTGATGATCAACGTTGTATTGCTTAACAACAGTAAATATAATGATTTATGAATGGCTTTTGTTAAATGAATTTCCGCTGCGCATTTTATGAATTATGTAATGTTTTATGTAATAATATGATGATTGGCCAACTGTGAGGTCTCCGAGAACGGGGCCTTACAAGTTAGTATCAAAGCTAAAGTTTAACTGAATTGGGTGAAATATTTTCAAAAACCTAATCTTAAACGGAAAATGGGACAAATGGAGGGATGTCAGCCCGAGTAGCTACGTGCCATCAGGTATTCTCTTCTTAAAGGATTAATCAGCATTATATGCGTGTGCTATTTGACTTGTGTGTTATTAGTAGATTTAGATACTGATGTAGTCAGGATAGGAAATGCTTGGGGTGTGAAGAGTAAAGTAAGTAGCTAATCGCAACTGGCCACTATCATTAGGGACTTACTATACTTAACATGAACTGAGCTATTACCTTCAATAATTGTGTTAGTATTCGAATCTTATAGCATTTAGAGAATGGATGGACGGAAATCTTCGAAGGCTTCTAGGGGTAGAGATCGTGGTGGACGTGGTGCTGGGCCACGTGTTACCAGGAGTGATGCAAAGGCTACCGAGATAGCTCACGAGAACCCTGAGGTTCTTGGCCGGAGTGAGGAGAATTGGAATGCTAGTTTGAATGCCTCATCTAGGGAGGCGATTGCTGATAAGGTGCACCAGGTAATGCAGACAGTCTTACCGTCTGTGGTGACCGAAGTTATCAGGGTAGTGAGGAGTGAAAAGAGAAAGGAGAAAGAGGATAAGAAAGGATCAACGGGAAAGGAGAGAAAGGGGGAGGAGGAACAGCCTGAGCCTGATACAATGTTTTCCAGTGATGAGGAGGATGCTTCTATGAAGGTGACGGACGGCTAAGGGGTGTAGTTATGGGGCATTCCAACGGTGTAAGCCACCGACCTTCGATGGCAACGGTAATGCTGCTACTGCTCACCGCTGGGTGAGGGAGATGGAAGCGGTGCTGGAGAGTAGTGATTGTCACGAAGACCAGAAGGTGAAGTTCGCTACTCAATCTTTAGTCGACTCAGCGTTATGTTGGTGGGACAACATTGTCCGAGCTGAGGGTGCCAGGGCCATCGGGAAGATATGATGGAGAGAGTTGAAGAAGTTGGTGATCGAAGAATTCTATCCTCACCGGGAACTGGACAAGATAGAGAGAGAGTTCATGCAACTTGTGGCGGGAACTATGACCCACTAGTAATACACCACCAAATTTAATAAAATGGCAAGACTGGTGCCGGATCAAGTGACGCCAATGTCAAGGAAGATCAAGAGGTATGTCCAGGGATTATCGGCTGAATTCGTCAGCATCTGATTGCTGCCCAGCCAGGTACCTTTCAATCGGTTATAGACCTGGTGGGTAGATTGTATGATAAGTGAGAGGAGACTGTGGTGGAGGCGAAGAAGACAGATGGTGGTGATAAGAACTGGAATGGGAAGAAGTTTGGATGTGGTGGTTTCGCTCCAAACAACAAAAAGATGAAGATGGATGATCGTAGGGCGTCGTCAAGCTCGGGGCTGAGGAAGTGCGGTAAATATGGAAAGGAGCATACCGGTGAGTGTAGGTTGGGATTGAATGTATGCTTCAAGTGTGGCAAGCCGGGCCACATTGCTTGAAACTGCAGCGCGCTGAGGTGTTATAGCTGTGGCGAGGATGGCATGTGAGTAAGGACTTCAAGAAGCCGAAGGCGAAGAGCTCTGGGGCGAAGAAGAAGACTGAAGAAGGAGGACAGAGGGAAAATGCTAGAGCCGTCATGATGACCAGGGAGTAAGCCAGAGTGGACCCCGATGTCATGTCAGGTATGTTTCTAGTAAACCAAACTTGTGTCTCTGTATTATTTGATTCTGGTGCTAGTAGGAGTTTTATTTCTACTACTTTCTGTGATAAGTTGTCTGCTAGTAGTAGAAGTATTAGTGAGCCATTCTATGTAGAAACTGCTATTGGTAAGTCCACTAAAATTACTGGTATAATAGGGGACTGTACCATAGAACTAGAATATCATAGGTTTTCTGCCAATTTACATGTGATGCCCCAAGGCGGATTCGATGTGGTACTAGGGATGGATTGGTTAGCAACCTATGAAGCAAATATCGTGTGTCGCAAGAAGATGATTCGATTAGTTGCGCCCGATGGAAGTTCGGTGACAGTCTACGGTGATCGCGTCACTACGGTTCCAAAGGTGGTTTCAATGGCGGTGGCGGGAAAGTACATGAGGCGTGGATGTAGTGCCTATCTGGCCTATGTGAAAGTTGTGGATGCGTCGGTGCCACAATTGTCTGATGTAGCAGTGGTGCGTGACTTTCCGAACGTGTTTCATAGGATTTACCAGGTGTGCCACTGGATCGTGAAATTGAGTTCCAGATTAATCTGATACCCGGTGCTCAACCCGTTGCCAAGGAGCCATATCGATTAGCTTCGACAGAGATGAATGAACTAATGGCTCAACTGCAAGAGTTAATGGATAAAGGGTTCATTCGACCAAGTATCTCTCTTTGGGGTGCTCCGGTCTTGTTTGTAAAGAAAAAGGATGGTAGTATGCGGATGTGCATCGATTATCGAGAGCTAAACAAGTTGACGGTGAAGAATCGGTATCCATTACCGAGGATTGATGACTTGTTTGATCAGTTCCAAGGTGTCAGTTGGTTCCCAAGGATAGATCTCTAATCTGGCTACCATCAGTTAAAGGTAAAGGAGCAAGATATCCCTAAGACATCTTTTCATACGTGTTATGGACACTATGAGTTCCTCGTTATGTTTTTTGGATTAACTAACGCGCCAGCTGCCTTTATGGATTTGATGAATCGAGTCTGTAGGCCCATGTTAGATAAATCAGTGATTGTGTTTATTGATGATATCCTGATTTATTCAAGAAGTGAGGAAAAACATGTCGGCCACATACACGAGGTGTTAGAGACGCTTAGAAGAGAGAAGTTATATGCTAAATTCTCTAAGTGTGCTTTTTGGTTGAGCCAGGTGCAATTTTTTGGTCTTGTTAATGCTGAAGGAATCATGGTGGACCCGGTAAAGGTTGAGGCGGTGATGCAATGGAAGTCTCCAAAGACGCCATCCAAGATTTATAGTTTCTTGGGTTTGGCGGGATACAATAGAAGGTTCATCCAAGACTTCTCCAAGATAGCCTCACCTTTGACTAAATTGACTAGCAATGATGTGAAGTTTGTGTGGGGTTGGGAACAAGAGTGTGCTTTTGAGGAGTTAAATACGAGATTGACTCAAGCTCCTATCTTGACATTACCCGAAAGAAGTGAGGACTTAGTGGTATATTCAGATGTTTCTTATTTGGGACTAGGTTGTGTGTTGATGCAACGTGGAAGAGCAATTGCCTATGCATCCCGACAACAGAAAACACACGAAGTCAACTACCCTACTCATGACTTAGAGCTTGCGGAGGTGGTCTTTGCGTTGAAGATTTGGCGGCACTACTTATATGGGACGAAGTGCACCATCTTCACTGACCCAAGAGCTTAAAGTACTTCTTTGAGTAAAAGGATCTCAACATGAGGCAAAAGAGATGGTTAAAGCTCATAAAAGATTATGACTGTGAGATCCATTACCATCCGAGCAAGGCCAATGTTGTGGCCGATGCCCTTAGCCGAATGGAGAGACACGAGCTGATTCGAGTGAAAGCTTATCGATTGGTTATGACGGCTGATGTGATGACTCAAGTGAAAGAATTTCAAGATGAGGCGTTGAAGGAAGATCGCCTCAACTCCGAAAGATGAGAGGTCTAGTCACGAAGTTAGGAGAAAACACTCACGAAGTGAGAACCATTTTCGGGCGGATGTAGATTCCTCGATACGGAGATCTAAGGGGACGGATTATGGATGAAGCTCATAAAAATCGATACTCCATTCATCCTTGTGCCACCAAGATGTATCAAGACATGAAGAAAGACTATTGGTGGCCGGGTATGAAGCGCGATGTAGCGGAGTATGTGAGTAAATGCCTTACTTGTTTGCAAGTGAAGGCAGAACATCAAAAACCATATGGGAAGATCCAACCGTTGTATATACCCGAGTGGAAGTGGGAGCACATCACCATGGATTTTATTACGAAGTTACCCCGTACGGCAAGGGAGTACGACACCATTTGGGTGATTGTCGACCGACTAACAAAAAGTGCTCACTTCCTACCGATCTGCGAGATGTATTTGTTGAATCAAGAAGAAGGCTGGTGCTACCAAAACCAATTCACTTAGACAATTTTTGGTACTACATACAAAGGCTTCCGAAGCTTAGCATGAAACTTCTGAAGGTTGTAGAGTTCTTCCGAAGACAAAGTGAAATATCAACTTCCGAAGACAAAACTCTACTCCCGAAGACAAAGACATGCTTCCGAAGATAAAGTATTAAGAGAAGAAATTAGAAGACTGCTTCCGAAGTATGAAGTTCATCAAGCCTCGGAAGA
>BJCO01817831.1:0-16702 GCA_018326465.1 Flaveria floridana | reverse complement strand
AGTACTTCAGACTTCAGTACTTATCTTTAGTACTTTAGATCCTTCAGCTGTTGCACTTCAGTTCTTTGATCTTCAGACTTTGATTCTTCAGACTTTGTCAGAACAGCTGATGGGAGTCTTCAGCAGTTGTTGCAGTGGTATGTGGGACTTAGAGGTTTTCCTGATCTTGGCTCATTGGTTCTTTTGGTCCAACACTTGTGATGATGGTCTTGATAGTATTTTAGCTTCTTTAACCCGAGAACAAAACTGTGGAGGTCGTGGATGATGATGGTAGGTGATGGTGGTGCGTGGTTGTGTTTGTTTGTTGTTGTAGTTGTCCGTTATTGTTGTTGTTGTTGGTTGGTTATTTGTGTTGTAACCGAGAGGTAGAGGAGGTATGGGACAGATTTGTGGTGGTGTTAGTGTTGGTACTCGAGGAAGAGAAAGGCAGAAGGTGGCTGAAGGTGGTGGTGTCGAGTGAGGGTGTATGATTGCGGGTGGGGATGGTTGTGGTTGTTAATTGTTTCCGATAAGGAGAAGAAAAGGTGGTAGTGTTGATTTAGGAGAATTGTGAAGATGTGAATGTTCAAGGACCCGAGGTTTTAACAATGCATAAGGCGGTTTAGGATGGTGACTCACCAAAAATCTAGGGTGGAGGTGGCGGTTTCTCAAGCTTCAAACCGAGGTCTATGGTGGAGGTGGTGGTTTAGGATAGTGACTTACCACATTTTTGCTTAGGTGGGGATTCTAGCTAGGATAGGTGGTGGTCTAGGGTGCTAGAGTTTGACTTAGGGGTGTGAATGCATAGAAACATGGTAACCGAGGGTGGTGGTTTGGGTTTAGTAGTTTTGGTGGTGGTGGTTTTGAAGGGATACCGAGGGATAGGATCAAGGGGTATGGTTGGCGGTTTTGGGTGTGTGGTGGCAAGAACTCGAGGGCATGGTGGTGGTTTGGTGGTTTTCGGGTATGGTTTAGCATAAGGTGGCCGAGGGTATGGTGGTATGGTAGTGGTTTGGTGTTTTTAGGGTTTAGGTTTTTAGTTTTTAGTTGAGTTTTAAGGTGTACATATATATACATATATATATACCCGTAAGTATATATATATGTGTATCTTAAGTGAGCTATATATTTATACCAAACATTTATATAAGCATGCATACACACAATTTCGTATTTATACATATGGGTGTGAGTTTTGGGTGCCTATATATACATGCATACGTAAATTATTAACTTATGTGTATGCATGCAAACATGCATACGTAAAGTTTCCATATATATAGACATGTAACCATGCATACGTATACCAACTTTCATTTTTCTCTATATTTCTATAAGGTATGTATATATATATGCACACCATTCATAAAAATATATATACACATTTGCACGTTTCATTTATATAATTGTACACATATATATAAATAATTTGATTATATACATATTAACAATTAATTTTATATGCATGCATGCAGACATGCATATGCATTTTCATGATGTATATATACTAAAAATAATATTGTTGTGGCTCGTAAAATAATTCTAGGGTTGTCACAGTACAATCATATCCTCGTCTGCTAAACACTTTCGCAGGTGAGATACATGGAATGTCGGGTGAATTCCATGTAACTCATCTAGTAGTTCCAACCTCTAGGCCACCTCTCCTACTCGAGCAATGATTCGGAAAGGCCCTATATACCTTGGGCTCAACTTGCCGCGCTTTATAAACCGAATGATGCCTTTCCAAGGTGAGACTTTTAACATAACCCTTTCACCCACCTGGAAATCAATCGGTCTACGCCTCTTATCGGCATACGACTTCTGTCTATCTTTAGCTACCTTCATGAAGGCTTTGCTCTTTTCGAGCTTCTCCATCGTATCCTCAATCACTTCGATGCTCCCTAACTCCTTCTGACCAATATCACTCCAGCAAACGGGTGTCCTACGTCTCCTACCATATAGCATCTCGTAGGGTGGCATGCCAATGCTGGCATGATAACTGTTGTTGTACGAGAATTCAGCTAACAGTAGATGGTCATCCCAACTTCCTCCGAAATCGATCACGCACGCTCGAAGCATGTATTCGAGTGTCTGGATCGTCCTCTCAGACTGACCGTCAGTCTGAGGATGATAAGTCTAGCTTATGTGTAGTCTCCTCCCCATCGCGTCGTGGAATTTCTTCCAAAACTTAGATGTAAACCAAGTGTCACGATCAGATACAATAGACGTTGGCACACCATGACGAGCTACAATCTCTTTGATAAATATATCCGTGAGCCTTTCAGAAGAATAACTCTCTCGGACCGGTAGGAAGTGAGCACTCTTCGTCAAACGGTCAACTACCACCCATATAGCGTCATACCCTTTCGGGGTACGTGGTAACTTTGTAATGAAGTCCATGGTGATATGCTCCCACTTCCACTCGGGTATATCCAACGGTTGGATTTTCCCGTACGGCTTCTGGTGTTCCACTTTTACCTGCAAACAGGTAAGGCATTTACTCACATACTCGACCACGTCGCGCTTCATACCCGACCACCAGTAGTCTTTCTTCATATCGTGATACATCTTAGTAGCACCGGGATGAATGGAGTATCGAGTTTTATGGGCCTCGTCCATGATCCTTCCACATAGATCCCCGTGACGAGGAATCCACATTCGCCCATATCGGGTTCTAACACCGAGAGTGTTTTAACCCAACTCCGCGACCAGACCTCTCATTCTTTCAGAGTTAAGACGATTTTCTTTCAAAGCCTGGTCTTGGAACTCCTTAACCTGCGTCATCAAGTCAGAGGTCATAATCAACTGATAAGCCTTCACCCGAATCGGCTCGGGTCTCTCCTTTCGGCTATGGCCATCTGCCACCACGTTGGCCTTGCCCGAATGGTAATAGATTTTGCAATCGTAATCCTTTATGAGCTCCAACCATCGTCTTTGACTCATATTTAAGTCAATCTACTTGAAGAAGTACTTCAAGATTTTGTGGTCTGTGAAGATGGTGCACTTCGTCCCGTATAGGTAGTGCCGCTAAATCTTCAATGTAAAAACCATCGCAGCTAGTTCTAGATCGTGCGTGGGATAGTTGGCTTCGTGGGTCTTCAGCTGTGGGGATGCGTAGGCTATCACCTTTCCGCGTTGCATCAATACACAACCTAGCCCAGAATAGGATGCATCCAAATACACCACTAAGTCTTCAATACCTTCGGGTAATGTCAAGACAGGAGCTTGTGTTAGTCTCGTCTTTAACTCCTCAAAAGCACACTCCTGTTCACGACCCTACATGACTTTCACATCATTGCGAGTCAATTTAGTTAAAGGTTAGGCTATCTTGGAAAAGTCTTGAATAAACCTCCTGTAGTAGCCCGCTAATCCCAAGAAGCTACGAATCTCGTACGGCGTCTTAGGAGACTTCCATTGCATCACGGCCTCCAGCTTTGTCGGGTCCACCATGATTCCCTCAGCATTTACCACGTGACCCAGAAATTGCACCTCGCGTAACCAAAAGGCACAATTGGAGAACTTAGCATACAGTTTCTCCTTCCTCAACGTCTCCAACACCTCTCGAATGTGACCGGCGTGCTCCTCCTCGCTCCTTGAATAAATCAGGATATCATCGATGAACACAATCACTGATTTATCTAACATTGGCCGACACACTCGATTCATCAAATCCATAAAAGCAGCTGGCGCGTTGGTTGAACCAAAGGACATAACGAGGAACTCGTAGTGTCCATAACATGTATGAAAAGCTGTTTTAGGAATATCTCGCTCCTTCACCTTCAACTGATGATAGCCAGATTGAAGATCTATCCTCGATACCCAACTGGCACCTTGGAGCTGATCGAACAAGTCATCAATCCTCGGTAGCGGATATCGATTCTTCACCGTCAACTTATTCAACTCACGGTAGTCAATACACATCCGCATGCTACCTTCCTTCTTCTTTACAAACAAGACGGAGCACCCCAAGGAGAGATACTCGGCCTGATGAAACCCTTATCGAGCAATTCTTGCAGTTGCTCCGTTAACTCCTTCATCTCAGTCGGGGCCAACCGATATGGTTCCATAGCGACAGGCTGAGCACTGGGTAGCAAGTCAATTTGAAATTCGATTTCACGATCCGGTGGCACACCTGATAGGTCTTCTGGAAACACATCGGGAAAGTCACACACCACCGGCACATCAGGCAATTGTGGTGTTGATATGTCCACATCTTTCATGTAGGCCAAATAAGCGCTACATCCGCGCCTCATGCACTTTCCCGCCACCGCCATCGAAATCACTTTCGGAATCGTTGTAACTCGATTGTCGTATATCGTCACCAAACTCCCGTCAGGCGCCGTCTTCTTACGACAGACGATATTCGCTTCATAGGTTGCTAACCAATCCATCCCTAGTACTACATCAAATCCACCTAGGGTCATCACATGTAACTTAGCAGCAAACGTACGACCCTCTAGTTCTATGATGCAGTCCTCTATCATATCAGTAACTCTAGTGGACTTACCAATAGCAGTTTCTACATCGAAGGGCTCATCAATACGCCTACTACTAACATGAAATTTAGCACAGAAAGTAGCAGAAATAAAACTCCTACTAGCACCAGAATCAAATAACACAGAAGCAAGAGTTTGATTTACTTGAAACTTACCTCACACAACATCGGGGTCCATCCTAGCCTCCTCCCTAGTCATGGTGAAAGCTCTGGCGCTCGCCTTCTTCCCTTCAGTTCCGGCCGCCTTCTTCGCCCCGGAATTCTCCACCCTTGGCCTTTTG
Source organism: Flaveria floridana (assembly GCA_018326465.1). Lineage (NCBI taxonomy): Eukaryota > Viridiplantae > Streptophyta > Magnoliopsida > Asterales > Asteraceae > Flaveria > Flaveria floridana. Next base: position 11,947 of record BJCO01817831.1, on the reverse strand, counting down.
TAATCCCTGCTCATAGGGCCCTCCTCGCCGCAGGTATAACACCTCAGCGCCTTACAGTATCTGTAGATGTGGCCCGGCTTCCCATACTTGAAACACACGTTGAGCCCCATCCTGTACTCCCCGTATGATCCTTCCCGCACTTGCCACACCTCTTGGGTCCTAAGCTTGATGACCCCACCTTACGGTCATCCATTCTTATCTTCTTGTTGTTCGGGACGAAATCACCACGCCCGAACCGCTTTCCGTTCCAGTTCCGGTCACCACCACCAGCTTTCTTCACCTCCACCACCATCGCCTCCCTCTCATCGTAGAGCCTCCTGGCCAAATCCACTGCCGACCTAAAAGTGCTTGGTCGGGCAACGATCAAGTTCCTACGAATGTCGGCTGGCAATCCTTGGATGTACCGATTGATGTTTCGGGACACCGGCGTCACCTGATCCAGTACCAGTCTCGCCATCTCGTTAAATTTGGTGGTGTACTGCTGGTGGGTCATGGTCCCCGCCTCGAATTGTAGGAACTCCCTCTCGATATTATCTAGTTCCCTGTGAGGACAGAATTCCTCAATCACCAATTGCTTCAGCTCCTTCCATCGCATTTTCCCGATGGCTCTGGCACCCTCAGCTTGGGAAATGTTGTCCCACCAACACAACACTGAGTCAACAAAGGAGTGAGTCATGAACTTCACCTTCTGGTCTTCGAGACACTCACTAATTTCCAACACTGCCTCCATCTCCCTTACCCAGCGGTGAGTGGCAGCAGCATCGCCATTGCCATCGAAGGTCAGGGGCTTGCACCTTTGGAATGCCCCGTAACTGGACCCCTTGGTAGTCACCCCTACTACATCGTCCTCTTCTTTGTTATACAATACGGTCTCAGGCTCTGGGCGTTCCTCCTCCCCTCTGCTCTCCTTGCCCGTTGATCCCTTCCTATTCTCCTTCTCCTTTCTCTCCTCGCTTCTCACAGCCCTAATGACTTCAGTCACCACAGACGGTAAAACTGTCTGCATGACCTGGTGCACTTCATCAGAAATCGCCTCCCTAGCTGAGGCGTTCAGGCTAGCATTCTCATTCTCCTCACTTTGGCCATGAACCTCAGGGTTCTCACAAGCCGTCTCAGGAGCCTTAGCACTACTCCTAGTCACCCGTGGCCGACCTCTGCCTCTAGAAGCCTTGGAAGACTTCTTTCTAGCCATTTCCTAGATGCTATAAGATTCAAATACTAACACAGTCATTCAAGGCAATAGCTCAGTTTATGTCAAGTATAGTAAGTCCCTAACAACAGTGGCTAGTTGTGATTAACCAGTTACTGTACTCTTCACACACCAAGCATCTCCTATCCTCACTACATCAGTATCTAAATCTAATAAGGACACATAAGTCAAATACCACACGCACATAATACTGATTAACTTTTAAGAAAAGAAATACCTGATGGCACGTAGCTACTCAGGCTGACATCCCTCTTTCTATCCCATTTTCATATTAAATTTAGGTTTATTTTTAAAATTTATCCGTTTCACTTAAACTTTGGCTCTGATACCAACTTGTAAGGTCCCGTTCCCGGGCACCTCACAGTTGGTCATTCACAGCAATAATTACATAAAACGTTACATAATACAAATTTAAGCAGCGGAATTAATTTAACAAAAGCCATTCATTTCATTATAAACATCGTTGTTAAGCAATAGACCATGGTTTAATCATATTACAAAATATTAGTTCAGTTGCATTACAAAACAACAGTATTATCATGTGAGAATGGATGTCGTTCATGCCCCGCCGAGTAGCTTCACCCATGTGCCATCCTCAGCAACATTTTACCTGCCAACTGACAAATGCATAAAAGTCAGCGTTGCTGAGTGAGTCCTAGTTTTATAATAAAACATACTTTACTTTCATTTAAGAACCATTCTTTACTTTTACGTGCGATCACACATCATACGTACACATAGGTAATATCATTATTATCTTCAACATTCGTTCATTTCATACTTTTATCATTATCTTTCCGAGTCTTTTGCTAAAACAGAGTCGCTCACCTCATTAGCAATCTCAAGGATTGCACTTTATCCGAGTCTTTTGCGACACGAAGTCACTCACCTCATTAGCAATCTCAATGATTGCACTATATCCGAGTCTTTTGCGGTAATAGAGTCGCTCACCTCATTATCAATCTCAATGATTGACCCTGTGTGCATCCATCGGGGTAGCTAACCTGCATCACAGTTGAGCTAATGACAACAAGGCCGTGCACCTCTTTACATCTGCTTGCAAGACTTTCGTTCATTCATTTACGTTCCACTTTTCTTTATCATTAATCTTTCACTTTATTAATGATAATACTTTCTGTCTCGATCATGAACATACCACGTAAAGTCATAAAATAATAATATTAATAACATTAATAATAAGGTTAACAAAAATGATAATAATAATAATAAGGAATCATAAAAGCAGTCATGATTATGTTTGGAATTAAACATTTATTAACCCTATTCAAACATCGTCCAACCCTAATTGCACAGACTCCCACAAAATTCCTGAAAATAAATTCCAAGTGTTGGGCGCATGGGCCCTGTTCGGACACATGGGCCCTGTTCAGACGTTTTGCCCTGCACTTGGTCATCCTGAACAAATCTCCTAGACGTTTGGGCACTATTTAGATGCATGGGCATTTAGGTAGTTGGGCACTGTTCGGACGTCTGGGCCTACACTTATCCATTTTTCACTTAGACGCATGGGCCTGTTTAGGCGCATGGGCCCTGTTCAGACGCATGGGCCCTGTTCAGGCGGTTGGGCACATTGGGTGGTTGGGAACACTTAGAAAATCAAGCCTGTTGGACGCATGGTCCACTGTCTAGACGGTTGGGCAACATAATTCCACTTAAACAACATAAACAGTCCCAAATCCAAATCTAACATGTTCTAAGCTTAGTATTATCATCCTAAGCATCATAACATATTCATACATACATATATGCCCAAATTTACCTCCCCCCGTACACCCATTCCCACACACATATACGGGTAAAAACCCATTTTTATAAAACACGTTCACATGCATTTTCCAGCCCCAAAGTTTGTTAAAAACATGTTAAAAAGGGTATTCTAGAACTCACATTTTCCGCTTTTGAGCTTATACCCTTCTCTTGAGCTTTTTCAGACGGTTCTAGCACCTAAAACACACACACATATACAACCCAAGCACACAATCACATTTATAGGCACATAACCGAGTCTAGAATTGTATAAAGCATCATAAATTCGAGATTTCTTACCAAAAACTTCGAATTTCTTGCTTCTTCTAAAATTACCGATAATTCTCTGCTCTTCCCCTTTCTCTCTCTAACAAAAATCCGAATGGTAAGGTGTGAGAAGCAACATGGGCGACCATGTTGCTTTATTCACCAACTTTTCCATAGTTGTGTCCTTTTGGACACTTTCAACCCCTCAACTTGGGTTAACTTACTTTTTCTTTCTTTTTCTTTGCTTTTATTCTTTCTTTATACCTTTAAAATAACTAGGTGTTACAGTCAAAAACCCGGTAAGGAACTTCTTAGGAGCTGTACAAGAAAGGAGACCTCAGATGGAAGGACAACCATGGTGTAACAATTGTAACAGATACCATCATGGTAAGTGCATGATTACAATCTGCTATAATTATAAAAAGAAAGGACACATATCCCGAGACTATAAGGGACCTGCAAACCCTAAACCAGTTTGCCATCAATGTGGAAATGGAAATCATTTTCGCAATGAATGCTCGAAGTTGAAAAAAAAAGAAAGTTCCCATGAACAACCCACATGGTAGAGCTTTCGTGTTACAAAATGAAGAAGCACGACAAGAACCAGAAGTAGTAACGGGTACGTTTCCTATTAATAATCGACACGCAACTGTGTTATTTGATACGGGAGCTACACGTAGTTTTGTCTCGCATACGTTTATGTCTTTACTTAACCTAACCTTAGAAAAACTGAAAAGTAAATGCATGATAGAGTTAGCTGATGGAAAAAATAATTGAGGCTAGTGAAGTTATTCCTAATTGCATAATGATTTTGGATGATCATTGTTTTAATATTGATTTGATTCCTATTGAATTAGGAGGTTTTGATGTTGTTGTGGGTATGGATTGGTATGTAAGAATCAAGCTGAAATTATTTATGGAAAAAGAATGATTAAAATCCCTACAAATAAGAATAATATAATCTTTACCATATATGGTGAACAACCTAGGGGTACGGTAAAGATAATTTCATGTAAGAAAGCACATAAGTACTTAATAAAGAAATATTTAGTGTTTCTAGCTCATATAATATATACACAATTAGATATGAAAATTTAGAAGATGTTCCTATTGTTAGAAAATATCCAGAGGTAATTCCTGATGAGCTACCAGGATTGCCACCCCCTCGTCAAGTAGAATTCAAAATTTAATTAGTACCAGGGACTGCCCCTATTGCCAAGACTTCATATCATTTGGCGCCAATAGAAATAAAAGGTCAATGAGTCAACTCCAGGAATTATTAGACAAAGGATTTATACGTCCTAGTGTATCACCTTGGGGAGCACCAGTTTTATTCGAAAGGAAGAAAGACGAAACCTTTAGGATATTCATCGACTATAGGGAACTTAATAAAGTAACTATAAAGAGTAGGTATCCTCTTCCTAGGATAGATGACTTGTTTGATCAGTTACAAGGGTCTAGTTATTTCTCAAAGATTGACTTAAAATCAGGATATCACCAGTTAAGGATGCAAGATGAGGACATACCTAAGATTATGTTCAGAAATAAAAGGTCAATGAGTCAACTCCAGGAATTATTAGATAAAGGATTTATACGTCCTGGTGTATCACCTTGGGGAGCACCAGTTTTATTCAAAAGGAAGAAAGACGAAACCTTTAGGATATGCATCGACTATAGGGAACTTAATAAAGTAACTATAAAGAATAGGTATCCTCTTCCTAGGATAGATGACTTGTTTGATCAGTTACAAGGGTCTAGTTATTTCTCAAAGATTGACTTAAAATCAGGATATCACCAGTTAAGGATGCAAGATGAGGACATACCTAAGATTATGTTCAGAAATAAAAGGTCAATGAGTCAACTCCAGGAATTATTAGATAAAGGATTTATACGTCCTGGTGTATCACCTTGGGGAGCACCAGTTTTATTCAAAAGGAAGAAAGACGAAACCTTTAGGATATGCATCGACTATAGGGAACTTAATAAAGTAACTATAAAGAATAGGTATCCTCTTCCTAGGATAGATGACTTGTTTGATCAGTTACAAGGGTCTAGTTATTTCTCAAAGATTGACTTAAGATCAGGATATCACCAGTTAAGGATGCAAGATGAGGACATACCTAAGATTGTGTTCAGAACTCGATATGGTCATTATGAGTTCCTTGTAATGTCATTTGGGTTAACAAATGCTCCAGCATTGTTCATGAATCTAATAAACAGGATGTGTAAACCTTACTTAGATAAATTTGTTATAGTCTTCATATATGATATCTTAATCTATTCTAAGAATAAGGAGGAACATGAGAAACACCTAAGGCTAACTTTGGAAAGAAAAATTGTACGCCAAATTCTCAAAGTATGAATTTTGTAAAAGAAAAGTACAAATCTTAGAACATGTGGTTAATCAAGAAGGAATTCAAGTCGATCTAGCAAAGATTGAGTCTGTTAAGAAATGGGAGAATCCAAAAACACCAACTGAAGTTTGAAAATTCTTAGGTTTGACAGGTTATTATAGAAGATTTATAGAAAATTTATAACAAAGCCTTTAGAATTTCAAATAGGAGATTAAGGTATACTTAAAAATATCACCATCAAAGGGAATTATCCGATTCGAGAAAAGGAATAAGTTAAACCTAGGTATGTTGGCCCTTTTGAAGTAATTGATAAGATTGGCCCTGTAGCATATAGGTTAAACTTGCCTCAGAAACTAAGTAAGGTACATAATACCTTCCACGTATCCAATTTGAAGAAATGTCTGATTTATGATAAATTAGAGGTACCAATACAGGAAATCAAAATACATAAGAAACTACATTTTATGGAAGAACCAGCAGCAATTATGAATAGATAAGTGAAAAAATTTAAGGAAAAGTAAGATCCGAATAGTAAAGGTCAAATGAAATTCAAAACAAGGACCTTAATTTACATGGGAACAGGATGATGAAATCAAAAGAAAGTATCCTCATTCATTTCGAGGTTAAAAGGACAGTTACAAAGAAAAACCCTCCACATCAACTTGAGAATGCTTATCAAGGAATTTTGGGACGAAATTCTTTTTACGAAGGGAGAATGTGACGACCCTAAAAATTTAAGGTTAGATAACTTGATGTTTTAAGAATTATTACAAATCGATATTATATTTATATGTCTATATGTATAAATATGTATATATTATTGTTAGTTTGTTAGTAACTTTATTTGAACATAATTAAGTGTGAATATATGCTACATAAACATGCATAATTAGTTACGTATGCATGTATACATATATTTAAAAACATGTAGTTAAGTATATAATAAGACATTTACTATATATCTATATAATGAAATAAAGAACAAAAACTTAATCAAACATTTACCAAACACTAAACTAAATACACTTAGCCTTAGTAATCAGGTTATTAGGACCATAATTGACCTAGATTAGTAGCTAATTAACTAACTAAACTAAACTTAATTACTAAGAAACTAACTAACACCCAATGGTGACATCTAGCATTCCATATACACTAATCATCACCTAAGTTTGACACCTATCACACCATCCACTAAGCACTCCCTAACCTTAATACCTAGCACCACCTAATGCACCTAAAGTCACCACCTCATCAAGCTAATGATGACTTCCATCTCTTTAAAACTCTCGGCCAAGGAACACCCACAAACACCACAACCGCAAACCATCACCCTCACCTCTCGGTTCTCTTCATTTATCTTGACATCACCACATCAAAACCATCAACCTTACTCTCTAGCACTCTCCTTCTCTTGATTCTATTATCACCGAAAATGCACCATCAACTCCACCATCATCATCGACCACCGCCACCATCTTTTGTTTTCTTGTGGTTTCAATATCACCATCACACCACCATAAAATCTTCTAAATAAACACTAACATCCATATGGGATCATCCAAGCTCAAGAACCCTCTTCACAAGCTTGAAGATTTGAAGATCTCTTTATCTAACATTCTTTACAATCAAGGTAGGTTCATGAGATTCTTATAAAAGCTTACAAAATCATATATGTGATCAACATACAAACCCTTATTATATTCATCATCATGAACAATCAAAATTTCATTGGTTTCTAACAAAAATCAGTAACAAATATTTATGAAACAGAAAGTTTGAGATTTTTATAAAGACAAAAGATTCAAATAAAAACAAAGGGTTTAAAAGTGTTGAAATAATTGTTATTTTATGATTTACTAGGTGAATTTGGTTAGATATTTAAATGCCTATGACTGTGAGAATAAAAATTAGAATTTTGTTAGAAACTATTAAAAAGAATAAAATGGAAAATATAAGATAATTATATGAAATACATTAATTTATATGATTTAATTAAAGGAAAATAAGAAAAATACTATGTGGAAGAACTGAACCCGATAAAATATGAAAAAACTATATAATGATTATTATATGATATAGAAGCTCCAGAATAAATTTCATGACTAAATTCCTTAATATGACTAAGATATATATTTTATTCTGGATTGGACAAGATATGTAAATTTAGTAATTTTTGGAGATATGTAACTATTTTTCTTGAATTTTATTTTTCTTGAATTTTGGTAATTTTAGAAAAATTACAGTAAATTATTTGCTACAAATTAAAAACTAGGGAATTTATGGGATACTGTGGACCACAAAATAAACATTCTGAAAAATTTGGGAATTTTATAATAATAGTATCTATTTTTACCTATTTATGCTAATTTTGTATTAATTCTAGAAAAATATCTGAATTTAGTTAATAGCTGAAATTTTTATATGATTATTAATAGTTTCAGATGGTGTTGATATTAAACTTTTGAAAATTTGAATAATCATAGTCACTGTTTTAGAAATTTGACTGAGGTGCTAAAAATTTTAAAGAAATATGTTCCTAACTTATTATTAATTTTATAGGTTATCGTTGGAATTGAGGTGAGACTCAGCGCCGTTTTGTTCTTATAAACTTTTGGGGGAAAAACATAATGTTTTATGATTGATTCAATTTTTGAGATGTACTGTCATTTATGTTACAACCATTAATTCGGATGTGGAACCGCTGGATAATATAGATAGCGCTACTTAGAAAAGTATTTCCTGCACCAATAGGATGAGTGTTGTGATGCTATATTATCTAATTTTATGAATTATGTTATGACAGTCATGAATCATCTGATTATTAAGTAAGGTTTGGTTGTATTTGATGCATCAAGAATATTTTATTTGGAATTAAACCTATGATCTCACCAACTTTATGTTGACTATTTTGAGTATGCTTTTTCAGGTAATCATGACTAACAATATAGAGTTCTCTTTTGATGTTTATAATGGCTGAGGAGAAGTGGTGGGAAGAGTTTATGTGAACTTGACTGTTAACATCTATGATTTCAGTGTTACAGTGGATGCTCATTTCCATCGACTCTGAAGATGTAGTAGTTAAATAATATGTCTGTAATAGGATTATGTCAAATTTTGATTACTTATATATTTTGTAATCCTAACTTAAGCTATCTTGGGATAAATAAATATATTATGTTATGTTATGATGTGTTTTAGTGTGTTAAAGTTTACTTCTTTTAATCGATGCGTTCTGAACAAGCAAGTCACATTCAAAACGCTTCACCTTCCGTCGGGATATGACAGTAGAGTATGTGAGTAAGTGCCTTACTTGATTGCAAGTGAAGGCAGAGCATCAGAAGCCCTACAGGAAGATCCAACCATTGGATATACCTGATTGGAAGTGGGAGCACATCACTATGGACTTCATTACGAAGTTACCCCGCACGGCGAAGGCGTACGATGCCATATGGGTGATTGTTGATCGTCTAACCAAGAGTGCTCACTTCTTACCAATTCGCGAGACGTATTCATCCGAGAGACTAGCAAATCTGTTCATTAAAGAGATTGTAGCTCGACATGGTGTACCGATGTCTATCGTATCGGATCGTGACACCCGATTCACATCAAAGTTTTGGAAGAGATTCCATGATGCGATGGGAACGAGGCTACACATTAGCACGGCTTATTATCCTCAAACAGATGGTCAGTCTGAGAGGATGATTCAGATGCTCGAGGATATGCTTCGAGCATGTGTAATCGATTTTGGAGGAAGTTGGGATGATCACTTACCGTTAGCGGAATTCTCGTACAATAATAGTTATCATACTAGTATTGGCATGCCACCATACGAGATGCTATACGGTAGAAGGTGTTGGATGCCCGTATGTTAGGGAGATATTGGGCAGAAAGAGCTGGGAGGTGTTGAGGTGATCGAGGCTATGACTGAGAAGTTGGAAAAGATCAAAGCCTTCATGAAGGAGGTAAAAGATAGGCAAAATTCGTATGCTGACAAAAGGCGTAGACCGATAGAATTCAAGGTTAGCGACCGAGTTATGTTGAAGGTCTCACATTGGAAGGGGATCATCCGATTCAAGAAACGAGGTAAGCTAAGCCCGAGATACATAGGACCTTTCTGAATCGTCGCACGAGTAGGGGAGGTGGGCTATTGACTTGAATTGCTGGATGAGTTAAGTGGAATTCATACCACATTCCATGTATCTCATCTGAGAAAGTGCTTAGCTGATGAAGACATGGTTGTACCACTAGAGGATATCGAGGTAGATGAACGACTCAATTACGTAGAGCAACTAGTGGCGATCATCGATCGAACGGAGAAGAGGCTAAGGAATAAAGTGGTTCCTCTTGTGTGTGTACAGTGGAAGCATAGGAGAGGATCAGAGTCTACGTGGGAGGCTGAAGAATAGATGAGGCAGCATTACCCTCATCTGTTTGAAGAATAAAAGGTTTCGGGGACGAAACCTATATAAGGAGGGTGGACTTGTAACACCCGAAAATTTTATAAAGATTGTAAAAGAAGAATAAGAAGAAGGAAATGTAATTTAACCCAAAGTGATGGGTTAAACATGTCCAAAGTACAAAATATTATATAATTTTGTACAAAAGTAGCATGGCCGCCCATGCCATGATACTTTTCACCTTTCTGTCGATTTATAAAGAGAGAAAGAGCTGAGAGCTCTCGGATCTTTGAAGAAGAACAAGAAGAAAATCGAATTTAAGGTAAGATTTAGTGTTTTTAAGTTGTTCTTGGCTAGAATTAGCCTCGGTGATATGCTTATATATGTTTATATGTGTTCGAATGTGTGTTTGGTGGGTTTCTAGGTGTTTGAATCCTTTGGAAAGTTCAAGACTTGGAGTTAAGACTTGAGAGTAGTAAAGGTGAGTTCTAGACCCCATATTTTTACTTGTTTTATAAGTTCTTTGGGGCTGAAAATGTATGTAAACTATATTTACAAATGTTTTATAAGTACCCGTAAGTACCCATGCATGTATAATAATGTTCATGAAAGTTTCATGTTGTGTTGATGCTTAGAATGGTATGAGTAAGTTTAGAATAGGATGATACGATGTTTGAGACTGGTAATAATTTAGAAATGTGTTCAACAAGTTGGCCATGCGTCCAAATAGGACTCATGTATCCAAATTTGCCTTAGAAAAGTTCTAAGTGTGATCAACCGCCCAAACAGTACCCCCATCTAATATTTGCCTTATAAAGTTCTCAGTTAGCCCATACGCCTAGACAGTGCCCAACCGCCCAAATAGTGCCCCAACCGTCTATAATATGCCTTAGAAATTCCAAGTGTAAGCCCATGCGTTTGAACAGTAGCTCATGCATCTAAGATTTAGACTCAGACGCCTAAGTATGGACCAAACGTCCAAATAGTGCCCATGCTTCTGAGATATTCCAAACGCCTAAGTGTTAAACCGCCCAAATAGTGCCCATGCGCCTAAACAGGCCTCATGCGCCTACATAGTGCTCATGCGCCTAGGACACTTAGAATATTTTCTGAAATTTTGAGTAAAACAGAATCATTAGAGTTTTACCCAAGTTTGACTTAGGGTTTTTAATTGCTATTATGTTTGCATTATTATAAGTTATGCCTATGGTCATAGTGATTATTATTGTATGACTTATATAGTGTGCCTATGATCATAAACGCAAGTATTATCCTTAACATAGTGAAAGTGAAATAATAGAGAAAAGTGGAACTTAATTAAAAAGCTTATAAGTCTTGCAAGCATATAAGAGGTGCACGACCATATTATCGTTAGCTCAACTGTAATGCGGGTTAGCTACCCTAATAGTGCTCGCGGGGCCAATCAATTGAGATTGGCGAACCTTTGTAGCATGCCCTAGGTGACTGGGCCAGCCTTGTGTACAGTGATTAGAGCATAGACTAGAGAGGCCCAGCACCAGTTTCCCCACGCATATAGTTTAGGGTATTGCTCATTGGTCCACATAGAGAGTGAAAGATAAAGTTAAAAGAGTTCAAAATGAACAAGGCATACAGTAAAGAAAGAAAGCATTACCTTGTTGTATAGTTGATGCGTGCTCACGTACAAGAGTAAGAGAAGTATTTTTATAAAAAGAGTATGCGTGCTCACGTACAAGAGTAAGAGAAGTATTTTTATAAAAAGAGTATTTTCATATATATACATTACACAAGGTATTTTAATACTTTTAAAACTAGAACTCACTCAGCAACGCTGACTTTTATTGACAGGATCTCAGCCTCTCGTGTTGATCAATTAGATTATGTTTGCAGCGGATTTAGCACATTAATTAGCAATTATATCAAGAACATAAAAGATATTGCAATTAAAAGCATAAACATAGAGAGAGAAG
>BJCO01817829.1:0-11524 GCA_018326465.1 Flaveria floridana | reverse complement strand
AAATTTCACGCCCGAATCACACCTTTCTCTCTTTTTCCTCTTCTTTCGCTCTTTTCTCTCCTTTCTGACTGAGTTTGCGAGTATGGGAGAGGGTAAGAGTTGCCCTCTCCCTTAAATACCCCTCGTCCAGTCGCCCGAGCTCCAGTCGTGTAGGCACTTCAGTCGCCTGAGCTTCATGCGATTGGACCTTCAGTCGTACGATTGTCATGCGTATGGAGCTCCAGTCGTGCGACTCCATGTGTTTGAAGCTCCAGTCGCCTGATATCCATGCGTCTGAGCCTCCAGTCGCATGACACGTCAACGAAAGAAATTTCCGGGTGTTACAAAGAAGCTGTGAGGTACATGAAAGATCCAATCATTCTTCGATACATGGTGGCATCGACCAGATCACCATTTTTTTTGGGTGCCACATCGTGATTCGTGGCAAGTGGAGTCCCAGTAGATGTTGCATTCTTCATGTCAAACCGACTAAGGATATCTCCTACATATTTGGTCTGATGTAGGAAGATGCCATTTTGTGTCTGATCTACTTGTAAACCGAGAAAGAACTTCATCTCTCCTATGGTGCTCATTTCAAACTCAGCTTTCATCACAGATCCAAATTCTTTACACAATGCTTCGTTCTTGGAACCGAAGATTATGTCATCCATGTATATCTGCACCAGTAGTAAATCACCATTCTTTTCTTTGATGAACAGTGTGCAGTCAATGACCCCTCTGCGAAAACCATGTTTCAGCAGGTGAGTAGAGAGTTTCTCGTACTAGGCTCGAGGAGCTTGATGAAGCCCATACAAAGCCTTGTCCAGTTTATACACTCTATCCCGATGATAAGGATCCTCAAATCCTTCGGGTTGACTGACGAACACTATTTCCCAGATTTTACCATGAAGGAATGCACTTTTCACATCCAGTTGATAGACTTTGATCTACATGTAGGATGCATAGGCTAAGAAGATACGAATAGCTTCCATCCTTGCCACATGTGCAAACACATCATTGTACTCAATGCCTTTGACTTGTCTAAACCCTTAAACGCCAAGCCAAGCCTTATTCCTAATTATGATCCCTTGGTCATCTTTCTTACACCAAAGAACCCATTTAGTGCCTATCACCTTTGCACCTTTTGGTCTATCCACAAGTGTCCAGACTCCTAACTTCTTGAACTGAAGGAGTTCTTCTTTCATAGCACTTACCCAAGCTTCATCTTTTAAAGCCTCGCTGACATGCTTTGGCTCAACTTAAGAAACAAAGCATCGATAAGCACCGTCGTGTAAGTATCCCTTTTCCATGACTGCAACATAATCAGCTGAATATAGTTGATTTCGTGTTTGAACGACCGATAGAATATCTCCTATGATGTTGTCCAGAGGATGATGTACATTAACTCGAATTCCTGGAGTGGTGGGTACTACGACTTCAGTATCCAGATTCTAAACTGTTGGGGTGTGCGGTTCAGAAATGTCAGCTGCATCATGATCAGAGGCTGTAGAACTTTCGGTAGTAGGAACTTGTTCTTCCTGTTCCACGTTTTGGTTTCAACTGCTTCATCATCAAAAGAAGAATCACTTACCTCAAGCTCTCCTCCTGAAGGACTAGTAGTATCATCTACTGGAACGGATGATGTCGAGTCCGATGTGGGAGCATTCAAAACATCGTACATCATTTGTGCAGCTAAGTCATCATCAGAATGGGAAGGAGGTAGATTGAAGGATTTGAAAAATTCATCATAGTCAATGAAAAAGGAAGGTCCTTTTCCTGCAAGGGGGGTGGTGTATCTTTGAACATCAACGTTACACTACACTTCTACCTGACCAGTTGAGTTATTGTAAACCCGTTTATCTCGTATACTGTATCCAAGGAAGATACCTTCTTCTGCCTTCTCGCAGAACTTCCCTGTCTGATTCTTCTTTAGCAACATGCATGGTGCACCAAATGGTTCAAGATACTCTAAATTGGGTTTCCGTTGTTGGAGCAACTCATAAAAAGTTTTTCCATGATGTTTGACTACCAAGACCCGATTTAGAGTGTAACATGCATTAGCTACTGCCTCATTCCAGAATTGAACTGGCAGTTTCGAGTCAGCTAGCATAGTCCTTGCTATCTCTATCAAGCTGCGATTCTTCCTTTCAGCAACACCATTCATTTGTGGAGTGTAAGCAGAGGTAAACTGATGAATAATTCCCTTCACTCGACAGAAGGCCTCCATCCACAGATTCTTGAACTCTGTCCCGTCGTCTGATCGAATCCTTCTTACTTTTAGCTTGTAGAATGACTCCAATGTGGTAACAAGATATTTGAATGATTCAAATGTCTCTGATTTAGCTTTCAGAAACATCACCCAAGAGAATCTTGTGTAATCATCCATCACCACAAAGCAGTACCAATCTCCTGCTATGCTTTTTGTGCTCACTGGGCCAAACAGATCCACGTGTAGAAGCTCGAGAGGAATATCGATATAATTGACTTTCTTTGCTTTGTGAGACTTCTTGGTCTGTTTCCCTTTCTAGCAGGTGACACAGAAATCTAGAAGTTTGAAATTCTTGACTGTAACACCATCTAGCAGATCGTTCTAAACTAGATGGTTCATCTTCCTAGGATTGATGTGTCCCATTCTCCTATGCCAGGAGACTGAGGTGCTGTTTGTTTCTGAAGAGGTAAAACGTCTGCAGTCTGCAGACCACATCTGCAGATATCTGTAGGAGAAGAGGTGGACCAAACCTCTACAGCCTGTATTAAGAAGACTGTTTGTTTTGTAACGTCTGCAGACTGCTGAAATAAACTGAAATTAATAAAAAGTTAAAATAAACAGAAATTTAAATAAACTGTCACAATAAATTGAAATTAAAATAAATTGTTAAAAGAGTTAGACAATGCTGAATTAATATAAATTAAACCACAACAACATTTTTTAGATCATTCATTCCATATTATTTCCAAATGACACATTCATTAACTGCTCAACAATTTCAACTCGTAACTGAGTCATGTATTCCCGATCTGATGCAGTACCAAGACATACAAGGATTAAGAACATTCTACATGTTTCATGGTTGATCACGAGGACTCATCCTGACAATTCTCGAAGATCCCCTAACCATATATATAAACGCTAATCCCGCTTCCAAAATCTCAAACCAGAATCAACAGCACCACATCAATCGAATCAATCAAGCTAATCAAAGTCTTCATATTTACATAATTCTTCTGAAAATGTCGATCATTCCAAGCTTCTTTGGCGGCCGACGAAGCAGCAGCGTCTTCGACCCCTTTTCACTCGACGTTTGGGACCCTTTCAAAGACTTCCAGATTTCATCGGACGTTTCAATGGAAACATCTGCTTTGGTGAACGCTCCTGTGGATTGGAAGGAGACACCAGAAGCTCATGTGTTCAAGGCCGATCTTCCGGGGATAAAGAAAGAAGAAGTGAAGGTGCAGGTTGAAGAGGGTAATATGTTACAGATACGGGGCGAGAGGAATGTGGAGAAAGAAGATAAGAATGATAAATGGCATCGAGTGGAACACAGCAAGGTTGTTGTAGGGAGGAGTGAGGTGTGCGTATTTGGGGAAGAGGGGTTTTAGGGGAAATGAACTGTGAAGAGGTTAGAAGAGGTGTGAAGACATTGTTCCACCTCTTCTCCAAGAAGAGGTCATGCAGACGTTTTTTAATGAAACGTCTTCAAAAAAACAAACACTCTGCAGACGTCAAACATCTGCCCGCCTCATTTTGGCACAGACAAAAGAGGTTTAGAAGCTATTTTTCTAAAAAAACAAACACCACCTGAATCTCTTTCTGTTGCTTTTCACAAGAAGCACTGAGCAGTAGACTCAGTTGTGGAGGCTTTTGATAGATCCAAGACATAAAGGTCGTTATATCTTGAAGCCGACATGAGAACTTGTTCCTCTGGGATGACATACTCCTTCTTCAGTATGTAACACCTCTTGTTGTCAAATACAACCTTGATCCCTTATCGCAGATTTCGGAGATAGAAAGTAAGTTGTTCTGTAGTTGCTGAACATAGTTGACCTTATCAAACTTCACTTTCTCGTTTCCCACTTTGCCTTGCGTAGTAATGTAACCTCCTTGGTTCCCAGCGAACGACATGTGTCCCCCTTTAATTTGCTTGACGTTGAAAAGGAGGCACGAATTCCGTTTCATGTGCCTAGACGCCCCACTATCAATAATCCAAGTATTAGTGATAGCGTTGTAGCGGACACCTTGCACATACAATGAAAAGATTAGTTCAGGTTTGGGACCCAAGACTTAACTGTCTTGGGGGTCCCACAGGTATCACACATCATGAACTCAACCCATCATAAGATTGAACAACGGCAGCTAAA
The DNA here is from genome assembly GCA_018326465.1 of Flaveria floridana. Classification (NCBI taxonomy): domain Eukaryota; kingdom Viridiplantae; phylum Streptophyta; class Magnoliopsida; order Asterales; family Asteraceae; genus Flaveria; species Flaveria floridana. Next base: position 7,186 of record BJCO01817829.1, on the reverse strand, counting down.
AGATCCATATGTTCTTTAGCAACTTCCACTGTGATGTTTCCAAGATTCTCGGTCTTTAACTTGGTAGTATTTGCCTCAGGAACAATATATTGGGTGCTAGATGACCCTGACGTTTCGGTTCCTGATGAGTTGCTTTGGGAAGGTGTAGAAGAGTTAGACACAAATGCCCTTTGAAGCGGTGCGCCTGATGTAGAAGGAGTTGGAACTGAGTTGTTGAGTGCAGGATTCTGAGCATAGGATCCTTTCTTTGACTTGTATTTCTGACGTAGCTCTTCCTCCCACAACTTCAGAATGAAGTCATTTATGTCTAAAGTGGCAAGAATGTCGTTTTGCATTAAATTAGACACAAATGGATCCCATTTGTCTGACAGACCATCAGCAAAGCTTGAGACTTTATCATCCATGGATGTGGTCACTCCATGAGTGTGCAACTCACTCACCAGATGATAGAATCTGTCGATGATATCATCTAAGCTCTCCTTTCCGATTGGTGAGAAATTGTCGAATTTTTTTAAGAGCTTTTGCCTTTAGTGCTTTCAGAGTTGCATTGCCTTCGTATCTCTTTTCCAAGGCTTCCCATAGCTTCTTAGACTACTTATTCTCAGAAAACTGATGAAATATATCTTTAGGTATTGACTGAGTCAACAAGGCATATGCTTTTTTTCAACATTATGCATAGTCTTCTGGGATTCACTCATTCCTCCCAAAGTAAGCTTTACCCCATTAGCACTGAATGGCACCACGTAACCAGTCTCAATAGACATCCACAGATTAGGGTCAACTCTATTCAGGTAGATTTCAAACCGCTATTTCCATTGTGGGTATTCATCTAACGTTAACAGCTTTGGCGGTTTGTTGTGGTTCCCTATCTCACTTTCCAGAAGTAGAAGATTCTAGATGCGTGAGTCCTTTTAAGCAGTAAATGCAGAGAACTAATCTTCCATTTGTGTAACTTGATGAACTAAGAACAGGACAGATTGACTTATGCGATTGGACAAGCCGACTGGTTCAACCGTGCGATTGAAGGATGCGAATGGCTTCAATCGTGCGATTGGATTTAGTCATGCGAATGAACAAGACGAATGAGGTCAACCGTATGAAATACTTTAACCGTGTGAATGAACTGTGCGAATGAGTCCAGTCGTGCGATTGAACTATGCAAATGGGATTCAGTCGTGCGATTGGGCCAATCGTGCGACTGAAGCTGCTGCTACGGGAAAAATCAAATTTTTTGAACACTTGACTCAAAATTATGAATTTTCACGAACCCTAATCTGTCGTATGGGAAAAAACAAAACTTTTGACAAAGAGACTTAACAAAAACAAGTTTTGACGCGAAAAAGTGTATCTTTTGAATGAAAACGTTAGTTTTGACACCAAAACCAATTAAATCCATGCAAAATCACGAGCCTAAGCTCTGATATCACTTGTTAGGACCGTGTACGTACGGAGTGCTAACGGATTCTGAGTGAAACCAGATCAAATAGCGCGGAATTCTATTTGATTGGCGATCCAATCAGTGAAAACGAATAACCCGATCGATCTTACGATGAAACAAACGTTAAGAATGGATTGAAATCGATCAGGAATGAACTATGAACTTGGATTTGCAACTTGGGACGCTCTGGATGGCTAGGGTATGAAGTATTATGAAGTAATTCAAAGTGTTACATTTTCCCATGAATTATGTGGTATTTATAGGTTATCAGTGTTCATTCGTATGACTGAACCATTAGCATGGTTCAGTCATGCGACTGAAGCATGCGATTGACTCATTCGCACGACTGAAGGTTCAGTCGTGTGATTGAACCAATCTTATGTCTCAATCATACGACTGATCTAGTTACCTGGTTCAGTCATGCGACTGGTGCATAAGCATGGTTCATTCATGCGTATGGGCCATAAGTATGGTCCATTAGCATGAATGTCCACATGACTAAGTTAAACATATTTCTAAGTTCTTAATGACTTAGAACTATGTAAAACAACGTCAAACCTGTATAGTTAGTTCATATATGTGAATTACAATCAATATAAATATAACACGACATACTTAATCACATATAACCATCACAATGCATTTTATATATAATCTCACTTCATTACATTTGATTACACATGTGTAAGACATGAAAGATTTTACATTTCAGAATATAAACTAGGTATATGAATATGTATCAATAGTCATGTATTTGTGTTAAACACAAAGAAACAATTGGGAAAATTTTCTGAGAAACCCTATGATGGTTTCTTTGTTGGATATTCTTCAACATCTAAATCATACAGGATCTACGTTCCACAACATAACATTGTGGAAGAAACTCCTAATGTTTCATTTGATGAATCAGTATTTACCAAATCTGTTAAAGGTTCATCATGGTTGTTTGATATAGATGCATTAACAAACTCATTTAACTCGGGATATTTGATTAATGCAGGTTCTATTGATACAAGTTATCCATTTGTTCCTCCAAAACTGAATGAAGTATCACTATCAGCTGATCCTCCAAGACCACAAACCTCAAGTGTCATGGATCAAGGAACAACTAATGTACCAGTTCAGCAAAATGGATCTACATCCGGAGATGGCAACTCTACATCCATAGCTAATGACAATACCTCCGCAGATGAACATCCTTCATCTAGAGATATGGATAATGCTTTAGCAGATGCTCCTAACATTGGAGAGGATCCTTTGCATTCCAGAGACTTGTCAGCAGCCCAACAAATACCATCCGTAGATGTTCCTGTAACTCCTACGGATGAACAAAACACTTTCGTAGAAGTTCCTGCGGAAGACATTCATAATGCAGCTGATGTACCAAATGAAGATCCTGTTATTTCAAATGCTAAACATGAAGAACAGTTTGATTACTTCATTGATTCATCATCACAGCTGAATCCCTCTGCTCTAATGGATATGTGTAACTTGGAATCAACCATCCCGGTTGATTCTATTTCAACAAAAAGAATTCACAAGTCTCATCTATCTAACAATATAATTGGAGACCTAAATGCAAGAACAACAAGAAGCAAAGGGGGAGCTGCAAACATTTGCTTGTTTACTTGCTTTCTGTCTCAAGTTGTTCCTCCAAATATCACAGCTGCTCTAAAGGATAATGGCTGGATTGAAGCTATGCAAGAAGAGCTTCAACAATTCAGAAAGCAGAAAGTGTGGAATCTTGTTGATTTGCCTGAAGGACAACATCCAATTAGAACGAGATGGCTCTTCAAAAACAAGCTAGATGACAGAGGTATAATTATGAGAAACAAAGCTAGGCTGATTGCTCAAGGATATACTCAAGAAGAAGGGATAGACTATGATGAAGTTTTTGCACCTGTTGCAAGAATTGAAGCAATCAGAGTATTTCTAGCCTATGCTTCCTACAAGAAGTTCACTGTCTACCAAAAGGATGTCAAGTGTGCTTTCCTTTATGGAAAAATTGATGAAGAGGTCTATGTGGCTCAACCTCCTGATTTTGAAGATCCTGACTACCCACATAAAGTTTACAAGCTCGACAAAGCTTTGTATGGCCTTCATCAAGCACCAAGAAAGTGGTATGAAACATTATCATCTTTCTTGTTTAAGCATGGATACAAAAGAGGGACTATTGATCAGACACTCTTTCTCAAACAAGAACATCAAGAACTTTTGGTAGTTAAAATATATGTAGATGACATCATATTTGGATCAACCAACAAGAGGCTATGTGTGAGTTTTAAAGAGTTAATGAAATCTGAATTTCAAATGAGTTCAATGGGAGAGTTGACTTTCTTCCTTGGCCTACAAGTTCATCAAAAAACAGATGGGATTTTTATCAACCAAGTGAAGTATATACATCAAATATTGAAGAAGTACAATCTTGCTGATATATCTTCATGCAAAACTCCTGCTTCAACAATAGACAAGATCGTACCTGATCCTGCTGGGAAAGCTGTTGATCAAAGATTATATAGATCTATTTTAGGATCTCTTATGTATCTAACTGCTAGCCGACCTGACATAATGTTTGCTATATGTGTTTGTGCCATGTACCAATCTGATCCAAAAGAGTCTCATCTGAATGCTGTCAAGAGAATTTTCAGATATCTGAAAGGAAAACCAGCTCTAGGACTATGGTATCCAAAAGATGGAGAGTTCAGTCTTTACTCATACTCAGATAGTGATTTTGGAGGATGTAACAACAATAGAAAATCCACGACTGGTGGATGTCAATTTTAGGACCAAGACTTGTTTCATGGCAGTGCAAGAAACAAACAAATGAATTTGTATCCATAGCTGAGGCTGACTACATAGCTGTTTCAGCTGGTTGCTCTCAAGTACTTTGGTTGCAAAACCAATTATTTGATTATGGTTACAATTTCCTTCAAACACCAATTCATATTGATAATTCATCTACTATGTTTATCATTTCTAACCCAGTTCAACATAGCAAATCAAACATATTGAAATCAGATATCATTTTTTGAGTGATTGCTCAGAAAAGGGATTAATCAAGTTAATCAAAGTGGATACAACAAATCAGCTTGCTGACTTATTCACTAAAGCCTTTGATTCAGTTAGATTTAATTTTCTAATTGAGTCTTTAGGTATGATTAACTTAGATTAACTCATCATAAGAAAATCATGCGACTGTCCTTGTAAATAGTAATCATGTTATGTCTTTTGTTTCAGCATGTCATCTGTATGGGAAATGATTGTACACTATGCCTTTGCTTACTTCTTGTAATTAACTAACTTTAAATCTGATCAAAAGCACCTGGATATGTGAGTAGGTTCAGCTTGAGTGGAAACTACACTAAGAGCATGCCTAACATAATGAAAAGGTGACTGTTTGTGGGAAACTCCATTTCGAGAATCAAGCAAGTCCTATCCTAATGTGATCAAATCACTCACCCAAGCACACTATGTAATTTAGATCTTGTATGCCCAAGACACATACAAGATTGATGTGGTTAATACATTATGATCCAAGTCGGGTCATACCCAATAACAAGCTAAACAAACACCAACAAATATTTATTTGTTGATGAGATCATACAAATAAATATTGACACAAATATAGAAAATGGGTTTTCTAAATCTTTGTTTTTATAATAGAACAACATTATATGGATAATTTGTTCATGAGAAATTATTCGTTTCATTATTTAAGTGAGTTAAATAATAACAAATAAAAGTGTGTTAATGTTATAAAATTAAAAGAGGTTTTAATTTTTTAAATCTTATGGTTTAAAAGTGTAAAACTTTATAAAATAAAATGGGAGGGAACCCATTTTAAAAGCCCCAATTTCGGCCACCCCTTTAGGGTCTTGGGAACCTTTTAGTCTTGGTTTAATACAAGACTTAATCTTCCTTGAACTCTTCCCTCGAACACACTTTCTCTCTCACACATGCAAAGGACTCTTCTCTCTTCTTCCTTGGCTGAAAATTTTGAAATTTTGGCTGAACTTGAAGAACTTCTTGGCTGATTTTCGGGTTGTTCAAGAAGGAGTTGGGTCTTGGTGTTCTACTACCTAACAAGTTACATGTTTGGAAGAGTTTGTGGGTATACAAACTTGAGGCTTTCTCTCTTGGGGGCTGGACATTCAAGAGCATCATAATCTTCATCTCATCCATACTTCATCATCTTGTTCTTGAAAGGTAGTTTCAAGAACACCCTATGGTTGTTCTTTTCATTTTGATAGCATGTCATTTCACATATATTAATGATCCTTGTTTATGGGTTTTGTTTTGGGTTAATATGGTTCAAATTTTCATATTATAAAACATCATTTAAACACTAATATCCGCTGCATTTTTCAAGTTTAAATGGTTAATCTTGCTTTGATAAACATGTAACAAAACCCAACAATGGCATCTAGAGCCGGTTATGTGGAATGCTTGCTTCAAAAGTTTTTGAAGAGTTAGTTTTCATGGTCTTTTTCAACCCATTAGGGGTTGTTTTGTTATGGCTGAATGAATCCCTTATGTTTCAAGGTTTAATCTTACATGCTTTAGTATAAACCTTGAAAGATTAACATCAAATGGTTGATTATATTGTTTGGACAAAACCCTAAATTTGCCGAAAATTTAATGCTGAAATAAGGGGTTCATGGTTGTTCATGGATTTTGTATATGATACATATTTTGGTGCATAACATAGCCCTGACCTTATGTGTTTTGGTTTTGGTTGATTGTGATTTTTTCATTTTGGTTTTGTCTTGAAAGGGTTGTAATATTTGTGTTTCTATTTTGGGTTGTAATTTATTTATTCATTTGCTTATGTAATAAATAGATTAGGTGCATTTCTTTTATTAGAAAAATTGTATTAGGATATAATTTTGTAAAAGAAGATGCACAAGATGAAGACCCAAAGATGGACACAAAAGACATGGATAGTTAAAGTTTTGGATGTGGATTCAAGTGGGAGTTCATTGTGACGCCCTAAACCCGGCAGGGTACTGGAGGCACGCCACATAGTTGTATTAACATCTAAAATACAAATCAGAGCCTTTATCATACAGCGGAAGACTAAACATTTTTAATACATGTCAACCCAACTTTACAAAAACATTTTTACATATGATAGTATTTAGTTATACATTCCTTTTACAGTATTAACATGTCATGCATCCTATGCCAGCAACTACTCCGGGATAGCATCCTTATCTGACTCAAGCTTGCTTCCCTCTATTATTAGAGGATCCTTCCTAACCTAGCACACATACAACATACTCAAAACATCAGATAAACTCGTGAATTCTAACTTTTTATTATAACATTAACAGCATCATATCACGTATAAAATCATGTTTATATCGGCAATACAATAAAAATCAACTTTAACTTTACTTTGTCCCATTGGACTCGTCCCACCGGACATCAGTTTCCCACCAGAAACCGTAATTATTATCTCTCATCCAGCAGGATGCCAATTTAATCATCTAGGGTCGTCACCATAAGATGTTCACAAAGCTCAGTGATTGTCATCACTCTTTCTTACTGTACTGTTTACACCCAGGAATCTTACCCTAACTGGCCTATTGTGATTTATATCACATCAAAACAATCTCTTTACTCATTGCCAATATTATCACATTAATTTACACACACCACACATTCTTTCCTTTAGCACCAGTTTCAATGCATTTTCATTTGTCTTTAAACCCCATCTGACCCATTGGAATCATTACCATCACGTAA